>JBCAUA010000019.1:2071868-2082399 GCA_038406235.1 Peronia verruculata | reverse complement strand
ATATCAGTGGAAGAGTCTACAGACTGCTTCAACACCAGTGGACATATGACAAAGGAGAAAGGCTCACCAATGTATAAAGCTGATTTAAAATTAACATACATCAAGTTAAATGGACTAATTATATAAATGAGTTCCTCCATACTTTGAACACCTAACAGGCAGCCGCCTTGTATGTTTCCCAGGAAGCTGAGAATGTTTATGAGTGTTTTATTTGGGCCTGTCGGGGTAATAATAGATTGTAAAATGCTTAGAGTCTGTACTGTACGGGAATAAGCGCTGTATAAATGCTCTTTAGTATTAATGCTCTTTATTATTTCAATGACCTTATGTTGGCTAAAAGTATTATACCACTGATGAAGCATGCTCTTCTTAAACCTGTGAACATGCAGAGCTATTGCTATTTTTTTGTTTAAAGAAATGAAAAAAAAAAAAAAATGTGTACAATTTTTCCTCCAGAACTTATTATAAATATTGATATATTATTTCTTCAATAAGTTATACAAACGTATTGGATCGATATTTCTTATGTTATTACAATGTCAATCAATTACAGCTTTTAAAATATATTTCTTAAACATTACCTTCAGTTTGCTCAAAATCAGCTATTGAGCTATGAATGGTTGTAGCAACAACACTGTCCTCTTGGCTCACAACATCTACATAGGTACCGGTGGGAAGTGCAATCTGGAAAATATATTTCCCAATATCAAATAATAAGTGCAATGTCTTCATGATAACTGTTCTGCTTCAGTACATCTGATAATAACTGATATTTTATGAAGAAGTCTACAACACAAAGTTGAAGAGCAGCAAATCTAGATTGCTTGAAATAACAAAATAATTGCCTAAGGATGGATATGTGGCATTGGAAATTACATTTTATTAAAATACTAAAATAGTAATCAAACATGATACATCTGGCTAGGACCAAAAGTTTTGATATGATGTACTCTTAAAGCTAATCCATAAGATAAATTTACCCATATATAATGTGTATACATTATCTCTAAATTCAAAAACTGTTTACAAAGTTCACCATCCATTACTTTTGACAACCCATAAATCAGTCACTAGTGGATCGAGTAAAGTGAACATTTCATGTCATACTCTCACTCAGTCTACAGAAATAACAAGGCTAAGGCTTAACCATTTCACTTAAGTTCACTAAGCTGAATCAATAGTCATGTCTGGAATATCACTATACTACTTGAAGGAGTGGATTTGATTTGCTAAAGCCATATGATGCAAGACACTAAATATATGGAAAACCAAAGAGGGGAATTTATCAGACATTTGAACAAAATTAGGGTGATGCTATTGAAAGAGCCCACTCTTCCTCTGAAGACCGTCACCTGTCTTGCTCCACCTGAGAAGTTTCCTATCATCACTATGTTCACAACCTGAACTCTTGGTGTTTTATCTATCTTTCTATTTCAAATTCTTCCATGATGCAAATATGGTTATGGGGTGTAATAATGGCCACATAACAAATTCTTTGTCCACAAAATAAATAGAAATCTAAAATAAACCTCATAACAATTACCAGTAACAATGGAAAACATTTAACATACCCTGAATTTGTCACCATTGCCAAATCTGGCTATGTGTGTGCCAGGAGTCAACTGACTGTTCATGTACAGACATACATCTGGTAGGCTGTTACCATTGCAGTTGTCCACAACAATGACATCATCACCAGACTGCACAATAGTGGCACATGAGCAGGTCATGTTGGAGGAGATGGAGCATGCTTTCTGAAGTAATCGAACCTATGTGAAGAAAACAGGCTAAATTAGCATTAAAAGTTGTTAAATTATAAATGTGAGCATAAAATTGGACAAAGAGGGAAGCATCAAGCAAAAAACAACTTTGTGATACCAGTGATAACTTCTAATGATGATAAGAACAAATAAAGTTAGCTGAGCTGATTCTAGCATCTATTTCTTCAATTTGAAACAGATGTAAGTTTTTTGGTAGGAATTATTTATTCTGAACAGGCTGAATACTTCCATCTGAATGAAAAAGAAATTCACTACCTAGTTCATATAATTTAAACTGAAATCAAGAATGTGATGATTAGATAATGCTATTATTATAATTAAAATCAACAAATGACGAATAATGAATTTTATTTTCACAAAATACAAAATCTGGGAACAGTAAAAAAAAGCACAGTAAAAGCACAATACAATTACAAGTAACAAACCTGATAAGGCATTGTTTTGTGCTTGTAGAGAACAAATTCTCCAGTCCAGAAGTTACTGAAATATCTGTAAATGACAGTATATGAAGATCAGCTCAGCTATGTTCAGTGTAGAGATAGGCATTTCTTTTCTTTTTTTTAACATTATTTCTTTTCTTTTTTTTTTTAAACTTTATTGACAAGAAATGCAGTTTTGATAATAGGGGTTATGTTTTATCAAAATCAATATCATTGTACATGATGTATGATCCATTCACACATAATTATGAGTTTTAAAAAAAATCAAATGAACAGTCAGCTATACATTGCCAGTGGCATGTGACAATCAATGCAATGCAACAATAAACTCACCTTCCATCAAAAGTACCAATGTGGGTACCTGCTGTACATTGACTGTTGTGGCCACTGTCTTTAACCACAACCTTTTAGAAACAAATGATTTGTTGCAAAACAAAGCAGTGAGAAAGAAAATTTATTTATAAGAAAAACAAATACAACTAGACTGAAAAACAAGAATGGCCCTTTTGATCCTCTTTTGTTTAATGGTCCAAGGTGCCCTCCAAAAAAACAGGACTATTACGTAATTCCTATAATCATTTTACAGTAGGATATTTTGTTGGACAATGTATTCAATATTGCATGATAATCCTTTTTGAGACATATAATAGAAATTTACTAATAAAAGTGACGTGATAGGAAAAAACGTTTTTCAGATCTGAAATCAGTGTACCAGAAAACATAACGTAAGCATACTGGTTGCCCAGAGGCAAAATCTTTGTTGACCAGTGTAATATTTAAAATCCTTTTCAGAAACAGACGTAGTGCAAATATTGTCACTTAAATTATTATAAATATTTTTATCAGTGTAGTACATGTATAAAGTATACTTCCAAGAATCCGTATAGAAATGATTTCTTAAACAGTTACTGCCAGTCTGAAGCTACAAGTGTGAGACTGGAATTTTCTGCAGCAATAATGTAACTAAGGGAATTCAAATAAATCTTATCTGTTCCAAATTGTCACTTCCAAATTACTGGCATTGACTTCAAACAACTTTCTACTTACTGGCACAACTCCAATGTGGGAGGTACTGGCACAACTCCAATGTGGGAGGTACTGTGGAGATCTCCATCTTTCATAACATTTGCACTGAAGGTGACATTCAACATCTGATCTGACTCTACTAGATTGTCTGTCACAGCTTTAACTGTTATAACATAGGTTGACATCCAGGAGTCCATGGTCAGTTGTCTACTGCACTGTTGGCTAGCATTACTTGTGTCATTGGCACCATCCTCAGGTAAAAACACGACCTGTGCCTAATGATAAATGAAACATTTCCAAGTTGGGAAATGCAGTACACTGCAATGTTACTTTAAAATGTCTTTAAAAATTATACATTGGTGAGCCTTTCTCCTTTGTCATATGTCCACTGGTGTTGAAGCAGTCTGTAGACTCTTCCACTGATATTTTGTTCCCTAGGTCTGTGTGGCTTCTATGATGATGAACTTTAAAATCCTATGGATTATAGGATACATGTATGTTTGAAAATCAGAAATACTGGGAAAAAAAAAGATTATAGCTCCATTCATGTCCTGAGGAGGGCAATGATATTATGTGTAAATAAATCCACAGATGCACTACATTCTTTCCAGTTTTGACAGCGGCAAACAATTAACAAAAACAATACAAATGTAAAAATTGACATAACCCCCAGCTTGATAAATAAATCCAATGCTAATTCCTCACCTTTTGAAAGTAGCATCTGTTTTCTACATACCAAGAATTGATCCTTTTTAACATATTTATAACAAATAAATATTGAAAGTTAATAAAACACAGTGTCTATGCAGAAAATTTTCCTTAATAATTCTAAAATGAAAACTGAAAATACTAATGAACTGCTGAGAACTTAGAATTCCACCAAGAGAGAAATTAATCAAATTAATAGACACAGTTTCAGCAATTATTCATTTTGCATATAACCCCATGGAAGATCCTGATAGACAACCTACCAGATGTCTGCCATCACACATGAGTTGTCGTTCTTGTACAGTTCTGAAGCTGATATCAATGGTACAAGTATCCCAATTGCTAATATTAGAGCAGAAAAAGCCTGGTGGGAAGGGAGATGACAAATGGATCTGGCTAGACTGACCTCCCTCTGTCACTTCAAGGCTGGTTTCTCTTATCTGAAATCAAACAAATGTTGAGCATATTAGAATGACGGTGTTGACGGTCAGAGTTGGGATCAGAAGTTTCTATGGTCAAAACTTAACAAGCCCTGACATTTTGTTCTTGGAAAAGACAAGTTATACACATATTCTGACTCAAAATGGGTATCCAAACTGATAGGGATAGATAGATTCATCCAATATGATGCACATCAACACCAATTGAGAATCTAACAAATTTATTTCTGTAAGTACAACATGGCTGTTTCGCCTCGACCCCTCATCCGGGTTCTTTCTCATTTTCATATATTTAAATTTGGTAATGTAAAAACTATAAATAGATTACAGTCCGAAACACTTTTGAGGCCCAGCTTTTGGCAGTGGTGCAGTTCATTTGGAGAGATGTAGCATCCAATGTCTTTTGAAACAATGTTCTTTGGAGTGGAAGGTTGTTGTAAGGATTGGTCAGAAAGAATGCCACCTGAAGGTCCAGCAATTTGAGAAACAGACTCTGCAGAACCATTGTTCATTTCAGGCAAAACACCAACATTATTGTCACCTGTGTTTTCAGCTGTTGTCACTGTTGTATTCTGAGAAATCCTTTGAGAAATTTCACTTTTATTTGCCTCATTTGGTGCTGATTGGTGATTGTTGGATGGAGAGGTTTCTTGCAGGACGTGATCATCATTCAGAAACAGATAGCAGACTTCTTCCTTGTCCAGTGCTGGATCAGATCTGTCTGTGACAAGGCTTGGAGCAAAATTCACATCAGTAAAGAGTTCAGAATTAAAAGGATAAATACTTGTGCTCAGAAAACCAGCTGCTATGTTCCATGGTGTGAATGCCTGAGAGTAAGCTTCATTTGTCATATCTGGAATGTCATAAATAATGATAGTCTTTCTAGGGTATGTTCTCATCTAGTTGTCCATAGCCTTGTTGAAAGCACATTTAAAGGGTCCATAACTAGTTCTATCCAGGGGTTGAAGTTTGTGGCTTGTGTGGGGCAGGATTGTCAAAAGAACATGCCATTTTCTCTTGCCAAATCAACAGCATCCAAGGGAACATGAGATTCATGATTGTCCAAAATGAGGAGTATTTTGTTTTCCTTTCTGCACTTTGTTTGCTGAGTTAGATACCCAAGAGAGCCCAGAAAAAGAGTCTCTTTGATCCAGCCTCGGCTTCTTGCTCTGCCGATGGAACCATTAGGTGCACAACGCAAAAAATTATCTTTGTCGTGGACCCTTGGAAAATAAACATGGGAGGGATCACATATCCAGCGGAATTTATTGTATAAACCAGTGTACCAAGTTCTCTCTCTGCTGTAGTAACAGAACCCACTTATTTTATGCCATGCTCTGAAACTACATGATGTGGATCATGAACAGTATGGACACCTGTTTCATGTAGGCTAGGTTATAAATGTCATTTGGGGAAAACTTGTACCAATCCATGACAGAGGACAGGTTTTGGTAAAATTTCTCCTCTGTGTGACGATTGAATGCGCTTGCTCGAGTTAAAGATGTAGCTTCAGGAGATCTGATGACTAGTCCATTTTTTTCCTTGAAAGATTGTCAGAAGTCTTGTCCAGCCTTCTCATTTGTTTCCCATGATGGTGGCATTCTCACTTTGTTTGTAATGGCCAACATAGGCTACTTCAAATACCTTTTTCTTTGACAGACCATGAAACATTTTTGCCAGTTCCTTGATGTGATCTGACAAGTCCTTTTTCATAGCAAGAGTCAATGCCATGTTTTTTTTTTTTTTTTTGCAGTTGACATAACCAAAAACTGGCCCCCGGATCAGTAGTGCGTTTTTCAATAAATTTTTTCAATGCCATTCTATCAACGTTGAAATCCGTAGCCACACTGTGCAGGCTTGAACCACTCTGAACAAGCTTCTGTACATGTTCGAGAACATCCAATTGATGTTCTGGAACACGCACAGAACATCAAAAGGAACATGTTCCAGAACATCAAGAGGATATGTCAGATCACATGCTTGATGTGATCTGACAAGTCCTCTGTTTGTTGACTCGTGGCATAGGTACTGCAAAGAGAAATGTTGTATACATTTTTAGTATTTCTTATTATTCTTGGCCTTTATAAGACTTTGTCCAGACCATTGAATTTTAACAAATGTTTTGTTGACAGAGTCCAAACGAGAAATCGTGAAGCTGGTCTTGAAATAACAGCCTCCATCAACTGCTCGTTGCAGACACATCTGAAACATTGGTTGTTTAGCTTCCTTGAACATAAATTTGACCTACTGATGGGCTGAGATGCTCAGTGTTTTAAAGAACATTATTGTAAGAGTACTATTACTTTGAACAGGGGGGAGTTGAACCACTTGCCCTGCCCAGCTCAACTCTCTTTTTTAAAATGGCACAACTCTCCCCCAAGCAGGGTCACGTGTTCTCTTAGACACAACCATGCTTTTCCAAGAATCGGGAGCTACCAAAACTATGGCTGTCACTTAGGGCACACGCACTACAATACAGTATAGCTCAAACATAAGCAGCACTTTTTGTAAAGAAAGGATCACAACAAACGTCATTTCCCTCAAAATTTACTTTCCAGTTTAAAAAATCAATGTTTTGCCTCTTGCTTCTAAACAATGAACGACATTTCTTCGTGCTTGATAGCAGACTTATGGCCTGGGTTAGGTTTTAGTAAAGTCTATTTTTATTGCAGTAGCTAGCAGTCTAAAACAGTTAGGAGGGGTGGATTAACTCTTCCTCTGGCTCAACTTTCCCGCCTCTCCCTTACATGTAGAACAAATAGTTGTTTACATGTATTACCATCCAAGAAAGGGACTTTGGTATGTGGAATGTGCTTTAGAATCCATTCACTTCAGTTTGAAGATAAACCAGAATCAGTAGATGGGATTTTTTTTAATCCCTTTGACAAACTTTATAATTATTTGGATAGTGCACCCCTTAGCCAGTGAGGCCATCAGATAAATGTAATTATTTGTCAATGAGGGATTTAAAATGGGGGGGGGGGGGGGAATCATTTCCATGTGGGATTATGCCATTTGGACAAGTCTCAGTTCACACTTCTTCCTCTATAAATTATGTTCAGTTTTTATGATGTCAGTGTTACAACATACGTGTACATGAATTAGAACATTAATTTGATCCAGAAAAACTGATAGGGAGTGATAATTTTTTGATTATGAAGTCTTATTATTTCAATATTCTTTGGTCTCTTAAAAAAAAATTTTAAAAATCCACAAATCATCATCGTGATTTAGATTAGGATTTCATCTGTGATTATGTAGATGGATGGTATATCATTGAAATTGAATACTGGTGTGGCAGGCATAATACTATACATGTATAACAAAAGGACAAAAAATTAAGCTATCCAACTAGAACTTAAATATGGCTTCAGGATACTTGTGTTAGACTAAATTTTCTTGTCTTTGCTGTTATTTGGATAAATGCATAGAAATGTTAGTTTCAGCTTGCACACAACTTCTAACTAAAAATTCTAACATTATTAATTAGGATCATAGTGCAGGATAGTTTTAAGAGTGGTCAATAGAACTTTTCTCATGGCCATGATATGACATTGGACTGATTCATGAAACATAAATATTCAGGACATGTATTATCATATATTTTTTAAAGCTAAGTTCTAACTCAGCCATTATTTTATATTGGTTTTCATGTGACACCATTGACAGTTACTTTCATAGTACTGTATATATATGAGGATGAGCAACATCTGTGTGATGTGGTACTGCATGACCCTGCAAGAGGCAAAATTGCATTATGCATAATGGATCTTTTTTCTGTGGAGCCAATGCAATATACATAATACATATACTTGTTCAGTGCACCCTGATTGAATTGCAACACATTTGCAGCTAGATGGTGTGAAAACTTGAATATTTGAAGAATATGCAAATTAGCTCTTAAGGTATGACACTGTGTGCTTATCGGGATAATTCTTAATGCAGCTGGCAGGATTTGAATACAAATGGGTTGATGCTATTGTACACTTTTTACCTTTTGTGATATTTTGTCATACTCCAGGCAGTGAATATTATAGTGAACTGTAAATTATATTTCAAATTACTTTTAGATGTTTCTTGCTACATATTTCTTGTCTGTTAGAGCTGGTGAAAATGACCCATACGTGATACAATAAAATACCAGTATCAATCCTTGATGTTCAATGTTGAATCCTTTTGAAAGTCAAAGAATCACTGTGTTGTGATTTTGTGCTCTTTAAGAAATTAACTTATTACCAGACAATTGAAGTTGGCATATGTGTTATGCAAAACAGTCTTTGAAAAATTATGACCTAAAATTTAAACTAATTTAATGTCTCAATTTCTGTTCATAGCAATTGAGACATGACACGAAATCAGGTGCCTGTCAAACTCAGGCAACCAGAGAAATCACGTTTTTGAATAGTGAATGAATTTTCAGTGCAATTTTTTTTTTCTTCATAGAACCCTTCTATATCAACCTAAAAGTGTATTTCAGAGTTAAATTTGCTGAAATAGTCTGAATGAAAGGCCAAAACGTGAAATTTGGTGGCATGGCCTAGTAATGATTGATAAGGATTAGCAAAAATAATCAGCCATTTTCTCACTAAATGCAGTTGCAGGAATTGGTCTCCCCCATCATCTTTAATTGCCATTATCTCAAATTCTACTTAAGATAGAACAAAACATTTCTCTCACATTCAAAAGGAAAAGAATAACCTTAACAGTGATACCAATAACTCTTTATGTTCAAAATTTTGCGAGAGCCTAACTTCATCCTGTTGCATCTCATTTTCTGATTTTTTTTTTTTTTTCATATCACTTTTTTTTTTTTAGGCAAGAGGAGGACAGCATCTCATGACATATTACTGTGTAAATGCAGTATCCTTACTGAAAGAATATGTGTCACTTTGTCTTATTGAGTGTCAATTGGTGCATATATATGCATAAAAAATTAAAAGAGGTACATTATATAGTAAGATATGTGCAGTAAAACCAAACCTTTTGAATGATGATTTGTAATTATTTCAAGTTGCAATTACAGTGTGGTGTCATGAACAGTTGGCAACAGTTTTCAGTACAAATATTCCTTCCCAAAATGCAAAGCTACAATCTAGATAGCTTCAAGTACTTCAATTTTGGCAGAAGAGTTTGAAATAAAATCACCTATCAAATCTCACTCTTCATGAAGTTAAGTGGAGGATTATAAGAGAATTATAGGCCTTATCATCGAGTGGTGTCTTTTTTACATGTATATATATATTGTTTCAACACCATACCTAAGAAAGGTTTGGCCAGAGGGGTCTTTGTTTTTGTTGTTCACAGTCAGATTCCAATCAAATGATAGAGTAAGTAGATAGATACACAGAATGTATCAGACATTTGGTAAATCAAAAGGGATATACAATTTAATGTATGATATAGTAATATATACAGTATATCATGAGTAGGACTGAGAAACAAAACTAGTAGTTCAAATGCTAGTTCCCTGAAGGCTTTTTTGCAAAATGGATCTCTTATCATCTCACAGAAGTCAATCAAATGACACAGTGGGTAGATAACCGCACAGAATGCATGTGCTTTGGGAATCTGCCACTGAAATCAGAAATAGTGAAATAATTCAGCACAGTTTTACAGCATGATCACACTGATAAGCAACTTAATGTCATAACATTGAGTCCACTCAAATCGAACTCGGATTACATATGTACATGTGAATTTGAATTTCTAATTATTCAAATACATGTAAATTGAAACAATAGATTTTTTTCCTCTTTACACCTAATAAATGCCTTTGCATTGCTAGAAACCTTTATTGTGAATTTTCTTTTAGTTGAACCAGTTCATTGATTTTAAACTGCCGAGAGTTCTTTAACGTGCGTAGCGTACACACGGGACCTCCGAAATATATTCACATTTATCCGAGAAGACCAGATGTCGGGCTTCCCTACCCAGAGGAAGCAGGGGACCTTTGAGTCACTAAAAAAAAAAAAATGCAGGTTTTTCGATCGTCATGTCCATCTATCCCCAATGGAAGAACCCACGAGTCGGGCAGAACCCGCAACCTCACCGATCTGAGTTGTTTTCACCCTGAGGCAGAGGCCAAACCGCGGAGTGGGGTGGGGGGGGGGGGGGGGGGGGGGGGGGGGGGGGGGGG
>JBCAUA010000019.1:2035296-2046536 GCA_038406235.1 Peronia verruculata | reverse complement strand
GAAAAATAACGATTTATTCTCCAGTAGTTAGTAATTCATCATTGAGAACTAGAATTTTCTGAAGACTTTCGGGAAGGACAAGTCGCATATTATGGTGAAAAGGAAAGTCCTAACCACGTAGCACTTTCACCGTTCTCAGTACTGAGGGGTATAACTCAAAATGTTCAAAAATAGCGTTTATCACGTTTTGTCCTGAAACTCCTTTATGTAACATAAACGAATTAATTAGCATTCCTTTCTTTCTTTTTTTTTTCTTTCTTTCTCCATGAACATCATTCTTCAATCCACATCTCTGTTTCCCTTTCTATTTCGCAGATTATCTGTCCTTTCCAAAATAGGGATTTGTGTTAAGGGGGATCATTTTGACCAGATGTTTACTTCCTTTTGCCAGACGAAAGATGTGTCGAGCAAATAGTGTAAGGGGGATACTTCTTGCCATTCGAAAGACTGATGGTCAAGAAATTTGATAAAATTATAACAATAACAAGAAAACATTCTCTTTACACCTTTAAAAAAAAAAATTTCATGGTGTATTTTTCAAGCAAAGGGCACAAAAGTGATTTTCCCCCCTCTTTACACTGCTTGTTCAATGCCCTTTTTGTCTGGTAAAGGGAGGTAATAGGACTGAGCACAATGATCTCCTATTAAGATTGTGCTTTATGTTCGGCGCTCAGTTCTACAGGAGCAAAAATTGCTATGTGATTAAAGATTTGGAGTTTCCTGTCTGCAATGAGAAAAAATGAGCCATGTTGACCCTTCAGCTAAATTAATCTGGCTAGTGAATGCATGGAGCCTCATGAAGTGAAGTAGTGTGGTCGTGTTGTGAGGATGCCAGCCAAACAGTCAGCAGGAAGAGCCTTGAGTTTGAAGTAGTTAGGCATCAGAAACATATGGCAATATAGAAAATGGTGGTTTGGTGGAATGAGAGAATTACTGAGAAAAAAAAAATTAACAGATAAAAAGGTGTCTTGTTACAGAGCTTTGCCAAACAATCTTTTTTTTTTTTTTTGGTTCTTTTTTTTGTCTTCTTTATAACACTGTGAACACATAGGGAATGAATAATTTATTTATCATCACAGCTTTTTGATGTTAATTTTATCTACAATGATATTATGATAGTATTTCTACATGTTTCAATCTTTTCCGTTTAATGTCACTGATAGGAAAATAATTGAGGTTTAAAACCATCGGGATTTTCCTATTTTTTGTTCTGGACTTTCCGTGTTTCTCTAACAGGAATACACACTTATAGGAGATCGTTGTGCTCAGTCCTATTACTTCCCTTTAAAAGAGGGATTGAACAAGTAGTGTAAAGAGGAAAAATAAATCACCTTGGCACCCTTTCCTTGAAAAATTCCAGAAAAATTATAATGTAATGAGAATGTTTTCTTCTTATTGTTATAATTTGATTAATTGTTTTGGTGATCAGTCTTTCGAATAACAACAGGTAAAGGGTTTTCTTTGTTCTCTTTACACTGCTTACTAAACACCTCTTTTGTCTGACAAAGGGAAGTATTAAGTGATCAAAATGATCTCCCCTTATATGATTCCCTCTTTTGGGTGGAGCAGATAATCTGCGAAGCGATCTCCCATTTATTCTTACATTATTCAGGGATTATTTTGTGATCTCTTACCACCTTGATCAATGTCGTTTGAAGTTCTGAAATAGTAATAATCAAATTGATTTTTCACCACCGGACATTTCGGTTTTCACGTGTCTGTCCTTTGTAATCAGGCTAGGGGCAATATAATGTAGGAGAACATAAAGTAAAACATACGCAGTCTTTATATCTGAGTATTTTGTTCGCTTTGAAAACAAAAATATGGGAGATTGAGAGAGAGAGAGAAAGAGAAAGAGAGCAAGACAGAGGGTGGGAGACATGATATTATGATAAGTAAGATATATAGAATAATCATTTTTTCCCTGCTGAAGTGCATGGATATAAAGCTATATATAAACTGTACTTATACATTTACTGGCCGCCTTCCTGTCTAAAACTGTGTTATCCCTGTTATCCCTCTGTCTCTTATAAAACAATGGGGAAAATAAGATTAAATATATTATTCAGGCAGCTGAAAAAGGCCGTCGTCAGTCCCATTTTCTATCATTTCACAAAGCTGGCCGTAGACCGACCGACAGTCGTAACACACACAAAAAAACCCTCGCTCCTTTTGGGCCCAGAGAAGCATGATTGCAAAACAATAGTATCCCGGAATATTTATGTGATCCTTTCAGTCTGGTCGCTTTTCTTGTTTCTTTCCACATGGACAAAGGTCAGCCCAGGTAAACGTCGTGCAGAAGATACTATTTTCCAGAGGCTGGCGAGTAGATACAACTCTTTTGCTCTGCGGGCCTCAGATTACTGTTCTCAACTATCTCCAAGGCGAAAACGAGGGGAGGCGACCGTGCATATCGATACCTATGTAAAGAGCACCTTGAGCCTGGGACCTCCTGTCGATTATATCCTTGGCATCATTAAAATACGCTCATAAAATCCCAGGCCGGATCCTAGAGCCGTGCTTCTTGAGGCGGACCTGCGCCTTGGTGAAGCTATGAGATTCAAATGACTAGAGGGCCCCCGCTATAACTTCGTTGGGAACGGATTTAGGTCTTCGCCAGGCGGAAAACAAGGGCCGTTTTCATCCTTATATTTGCCCCTTTAAAGGTATTTAAATATGTAAATCAGGAAGTCTTGGTTCGTCTCTGGCCGTAACGTTGAGACTGTTCCAGGGGACACCTCGGTGTTAAAGTTTCTACCCTTGCCTGCACTGAGTCTTCCAGTTGGTGATTATGCAGCTATAAATTGTTATAGTTAGCAAAGTGCTCTTTATAAGAGCTCCCCAGGATCCCCTCCGACCACTGCCGGTTCGGATTCTTTTTAGCTGTGGTTGTCGGTGCTGTATCGTCTCGGACAGCAGAGCAAGCAAGATGAAGGTAGGAGGCGAAGGGAATTCTGTCTGGGAACTAATTCTTTGGAGTATTTCTCTGCACATATCAGTTTTTACACTTGCGAATTACCAATATCCGTGTGAATATTCACATGTGTCTCCCATAGCAATTATTTGCGCCGTTTGTGAAATACCCTCATGATATGAGAAAACTCCCAGCGGTGCTTTAGACGTTCACGAGTGCTGAAAGACGATACGGAGCTTAACCAGAGAGCTATGATCGATTAATCGGTACACTATTTTATGTGATGTAAATTGAATACACTGAACAGATGGAGTCAAATATCTAACCCTAGATAGACCAAAAAAGGGCTGTGAACTAGATCAATGACGCACTACCTATTTCATGTTAAGAGAGATTGGGGAATTTGAATTGTCTGTTTTACTGTCAGCGCAGGGGATCAAATATCATTCCGAGCATCCCAGTGCATCTGTAAAAACTCTCAAATCGTTTATAACTGTGCTAAGAGACATTATGGGCTATCAATTTATACAACGAGAAGAAGAATGGACCTAGATGAAAACTGGCAACACTATAAGTTCAATTGTCAGCAAATTGTGTGCAAGTAAATCAAGTTTACTTTTTGTGGTCATCTTAAGCTATGCTGTCCATGCTTTGGATGAAAAAGGGACGTAAATGTGACAAAGAAGAGAGATAATCCAGTGGACTGTTTTCTGGGACAGGTTGTGGTGAGCAAGATTTGGACATCAGGAAAAAGGCGTATCTCACCAAGAGCAATAGTGCATTGTCAGTAAAACCGTGATGTATTTTATAAACAAAGTAGTCTGTCATCTTAGAAGACATTTAGATTTTCAAGATGTACACACACTTTCACATTTTAATAACAAGCATTAGGTTAGTATCGTAATACTAATGAAGAATTGGTGAAGATTTGATCATTTGTATCCTGGTGCCAAGCACACAATGTGAATCTATGGATCTGTAAGTTCAATGTCTCGCATATCACGTATTAAGCCTAATTAGGAGGAGTGAATCAAAGCGCCTATTAAATATCAACACTCGACTTATTAAATTAAACGATTTGATCCACGAGACTTCTTCAATCATCTTTTTTCAGCTTGTGCTAGTGCTGTGCGCATGCGTAGCCGGGAGCTTGGCTGGTTACCTCCCCAACTTCTACGGGCAGCAGGGAGCCGTAGCTGGAGCAGACCTGGGCAAATATGGTGCCGATTCCCTGAAAGTTGCAAATCTCTTGAGAGATTCCAGAAGATCAAATGCTGCAGCAGATCTATGGGCCAACAATGCTCAGCAGGTACACTTCTTCAATCTCTGCGTTCTTTCATAATTCACTAATTCACTTCATAATTAACTGATATACTCCGGTAAGAAATGAATGTTTGACGCATGTAAGGACCAATTGAGAGCCTTGCAGAAATTCATTTCTGACATCAGCGATACGCTTATCAGATGTAGGCAATATTTCCTGAGACTGTCTTCTTCTGTCCCTATTCTTGATATGTTTTACTATAATGTGACTGTTAGTGAATGAATATTGCATGCATGCTATATCTCATCAATTTGAATGGAACTTCCTTTTGACGGCAATTAATATTATCCGCACTTACCCTATTTTACAAGGGAAAGTTACAATTTCTGGGTTCCAATCTGGAAAATCAGCCAGACAGTGAATATTTTCAGTTTTGATTTCTCTCTGGAGTTCATTAATAGTTTTGTTGTTGTTTTTTTTTCAAATTTATTTGGGTTCGGTCCTGTGGAAATATTTCCCGGTTTTACTTAAAAATATCAAATGCTGAGGACTGATAAAAACAGCTCTTAAGAAATTGTTGCGTACAATTGCCTTTCATTCTCGACTGGATTTTGTCAAACTTACAATAATCATTAAGATTAATGCTGTGGAAATCATGATAACTCCAAAAATATAAGTGCTTTTATCAGTTATAAGCATGAATCTTTGCAGTTAAACATAGTATATATGAGCAAGTAACCTTTCTTCAGACTGCTCCCTCTCATGTGAAATATTTAAGCCAAGGCTGACTGGACATTAAAATCACATAATTATAAGACCAAAAGATCAGTATTTTCTTGAAGTATTTTGCGGACAAATCTCTCATAGAGATACATGAAATTGTATCCTCCATCACACTGCAAGAGATATTGGAGTGAATGATGATAATACCTGTATTTTACAACTTCTTTATAGATATATTAATGACGATGTAACAAGAAGAAGAAAAAGAATACTTATAAGTGTTTTTGTATTTATATATGCGATATTTACTTACATATTAACAATTTCATTGTTTTAAATTGCATTTTATGTAATCATTTTCATTTATTCCTTTACTCTACTTATTTATTGTTTCATCATCTTTTTATATAATTTTTATACTGATATTTTTATCACCTTTCATAAGCATATTTATATGCTTGATTTTTTTTTTTTTTTATTATTTGGTGTTGTTTACTGACTGTTTCATTGACTTATTTTGCATAATACATGTATAAAAATACCCATTCATATGATTATTTCCATGTTAATTATATTTAATTATACGTCAAGGCAACTTAATTTACTACTTATTTATTCAGATACGTGTGTTTCGGTGCTATCTATTTATTTACATGTATTCATTTATCACGTGACATTTCTTTACATCAGGCCTCTCGTCGGGGTGGTAACTATGGTGACGAAGCTTCCAAGGCCGCAGCCAGGCAACAGGCAGCCCGTCAGGGTTACGGTCAGGATGCCGCAGCCTGGGACCAGAATGAGGACGCCGCTTCCAGAGCTGCTGCCAGAGACCAGCATTGGGCACAGAACCAGAACGAATGGGCCCGCAAGGACGCCGCTGACCGTGCCGCAGCCAACAATCTCTGGGCCGAGGGCAACCAGTTCCGCGAGGTTTGTACGCAACTCAGACGCTAACCACTTTAATTAACTCTGTCTATCATCATCGTAATGCAGTACCATAGCCAACGTTAAAGCTCTGCACCTTCCGATGAAAGCGTGAGGGGTTCGAAACCTGTTGGGAGTCTCTGGCGTTGTAGGTAGAAAAATCCCATGTCTGGCTTTCTTGGATAACAGTAAAAATACTTTGAGGGCCCCCTGTGTGTCAAACACATTCGTGTAAAAGATCTATCGTAGTTAAAAAAGGGACATAGAATAGGGGGAGATAAAAAAAATAAAATCTAAAATCTCCAAAATTTCCATCAATTTCTTTTTCTCACCAAACCGGAGAGGTGTTTAATTTTTCTTCTATCTAGCCTTTTCAGAGCACCTTTTTTTACAAATGTTTCTCAGTTTCATAGTCCGTTGTTTCTAAGCTAAATTTCCAATTAAATATGATCTATATGACCTTTGTAAGATAAACTGAGTCCTTTTTTAAATAATGAAATGACCTGTCAATAGTATGAAAATGTGATTATCTGGACTTCAAGTGCGTATACCCTGTGGTGAAAACCTTTTTTTTGGGGGGGTTGAAATTTGAAATGTGGAAATATCACTTGGACAAAGGCATCTGCTCCTAATCTCCATCCGACTTTTAACTGCCAATATCCTTTGTCGAGCATGAAATACATGTGGGAACTCCGAAATAGATTCTCCCTTGTCCGGAAAGGCTAGATTGTCCTGCGTGACAACAAGAATCTATTGAGCCAGTGCAAAAAGTAGGCATGTTTTTATTATTTTTTTTATTCCCCCCCCCCCCCACTCCCTTCTCCGATAGGATCAAATCTGCAAATTAGGTCTTTCACTTTGTTGGAAACCCCTGGTCCAGGGAGCCTGCACATACGGTCGTTATTTAGTTTCTTTTCTTTTCAACTTTGTCAGCTTTCTTGTCAGGAATTCTGAGGGTCATATTCAGAGTCCTATATTAGCTCTGTGCAAAGTTGACAGTACGAATGTTAGCCACACAATTTGGCTAGGTCTGATTCCAACAGTTTTATTTTACACCTGTTTACTTGGTTTCTATGACAGTATTAATAGTGGGAAAGAATCACTTGTATAAACATTGCGCGTCTGTTCAGCTTGGGGGATTATAAGATGCAAGTGCGGCGAGCATGCAAAATAGTGATATGTCATAAAACAGCTGTTAATTGTTACTAACAAACACTTGGCACCTTTTTCGATACATTATATGAATAAGATACTCATACTTTTTGTGGGGCATTTTACAGACACCCAGGCATTATAAGAACCATTGAAACTTGTAATGAGCAATTAAATAATATGTCATACTTTACCACATTTCTATAATTATAAAAAAAAAAAGCAAACAAGCAAACAAATTAGAATTTAAAAAAAAAAAGTACATGACAATGTTAGTTTCTTTTTCAGCATAGGAAAAAACAGAGCTAACTTTTCAATTGACTCAAAACTTTAGGGACGTCGCAACCATGACGGTATCGATTACGCCTTCGACAAGAAATTCAACACCCGCAACCACGAGGATGGTGGCTATGAATACAGCGAATCCAGTGACAGCCATGCCTTGGACGATTACGCTGACAAGAGCACACTCTATGACAAGAGGAGAGGTGAACATGCTGCCCAGGCTGCCAAGGTAATTGTAACCCTGTCTCTCTACACTGTTGTATTTTCTTCATCTCGAGACTTGCAAGTCATGTTTTAAGTGCCATCTAGCTCATATTCGACTAAGAAAAACCTGGAGATCCCTGCCGGATTTGAAGGCCCGTATAATGCCTGAATATAACAGTCAAATATTTTTGCAAAATGCAATGTTATGAGTTCATGAAACAATTCTCTCTCAGTTTAAATATTAGAGTTTCATCGTAAATATTCTATCACACTTCGGGGGGAGGGGGAGATGGGGGGGGGGGTTAATGTTAGCTTTTTTCTTTCTCTCTCTTTCTCTCTCTCTCTCTCTCACTATTCGTGTTCTCGTCAGTACTTATTGACTATGTTACATACGGTTGTAACGCTAAAGAGATGGCGAATGAATAATGTTTAAGAGAAACGGACATTGATAAGGCGCGGGGTTTTATTATGTAGTAGCCTAAAAGCTCACTGTAATTCGGACTTGACTAATGTCATAGCTCACAAACGGACTCACGCTGATCTCTGTTTTACCAGTTGCCTGTGCGACTTGTTTAGGTCTCAGACCATACAGAAACCAAGACATCTAGCCATCAGCTGCTGAGTCCACACTTTTCTATTCTCTACGGAATAGCCGTGCGATGCTTCAAATCAAAGTGTTTATTATAGCAAGCCGCAGTAGCTCTGTGGTCGCGCTTTCTTCGGTTTTAATTGAGTCATTAAATTTATAGCCTATTCTTCGGCCGGGCTGAACCGTAAAGGGCGCCGCACACTGGCGAGGCAAGAAAAATTTATTGTCCTCCTCCACAGAACAGCACAGGTAGTCTCCGATGGTCACTGCATGGTAATAGTTGTGTCCATCTCATGCGCTGAGGCGAGGAAGTGGCCGAGCATCTATCGAGTGAATGACCGAGATGTCGCCATAGTAGAAGTCATAAACACCGCACGGAAGGGCGCACTGTCCTGAGCTTTTACTGTAATAGAACGTCCCCTGTGATACACTGAGAGAGACAAAGAGACAGACAGACAGACAGACTGACAAACAGTCTATACCTCTGACTATAACTTTGAATCCTCTGCTATGTCACAGTTAAACAATGAGGCTGGTCAGGTGATTTGACAGTGGAGGTTAGCAAAGTCACAATAAAGCTTCTATATCCAATTATTTCAATTTCGCGCTCATACGTAAAATAAACTACTACAGTCTATACATGTTAACGATGATGTTGGCTCGTATCAAAGTCAAGTTAGGTCCTGCACAGTACGGTAATTCTTGAACAGAATGATAATTTATCCATTAATCCTTTTTTTTTTTTAATTTAAAAAAAAAAAAAAAGAAAAAAAAACCCATTCCAACACAGTTAGTATATGACTCTGCTGCAGAAATGCAGTTTACTGATTACACAACGCTCTTCATCATATTATAAGAAGTGCCAGACACAGTTTAGAATTATTGACTTGGACCTCTATCTACTTCAGTAGGTGCTAAGCCAATAAGTTAAGTATCTCACAGTGTCCTCTCTATCGGTATCCCCATATGCAGTTAATTAAATAAACACAACTACAGAGAAGCTTAACGTGATTGCAAACAACATCAATTCAGGACTGTGTGTGCCTTTGGTTGGTTTTGTTTCTTTGTCTCTTTTTGTTTGGTTTGGCTTGTGTATTTGATTTTTTGTAATCATTTAATTAGAAAAAAGATAATAATAATAATAATAATAAAACTGAAAAGACACAATACTCAAATGTGGCGTCTCCCAGTTTTGAATATGCCAATCTGACTTTCCTTTGTTATCAATGAGTGCAAAGTTTGTCTACGATCCACACGAAGTGAAAGACTGGTAAATAATCGTAATCCAATTCTAATCAAGCGAGACAGAGAGTACTAAAGAAAGTATATCCTGCCTGATGTAGTGAAAATCTTATTGTTTCACCAACATAAAGATAAATAAGATGAAACCGACCGCAGAAAAGCACGATCCTTGTTTTATTTGATACTGTTTTTATATTCTTTATTCTATTTCAATGTTGTACTGTGTGTTATGATTAGCAAGTATTTTGTTTTATGCTAGCGGAAAGTCTGTTCTTAGTTATCCGTGTTGATTACAAGAAACATGAAAACAATGTACCGATATGAGCAAGATGGTGTTTTATCGTACTGTATCATCTCTCATCCTGTGTTATGTCTTGTCGTCTTTGTGTTCAGGCCGATGCCCAGTCCGCAGACCGTCAAGCCGGATGGTCCCAGAGAGCTAACGCCGCTCAGGCCTCAGCTGACAAGTTTGGCCGTGATTACGACAGCTCCGCCTGGGCCAATGGCCGCAACAAGGTACTCACTTACACAGACAAATAAATAGATCACAGAGTCAAATAGCCGCAGTCTTCAATGGACTCTTTCGAATTCTCTTTGTGACCACAAGCATGTAAGAAGTGTTCTCAAAGCACTGTGCTCCACAATTTAAAATAAAAAGTCCAATGTTTCTATAAGGTGGCAAATTACTGCACAGAACAATTAGGGCTCTGGTAACCATGAAAGGATTTCGGGTGGATCTGTTTGCATAGTATGCTGACAACTTACAGTTAAAGCTATGGGTGAAGTAAAAAGGATACATACGATTTCCGAAGTTTAAAGTAAAAAAAATGCTTTTTCCCCCTTAAAGAATTTTAGCTTGCTTTTGGTAGATTTGGTTAATTTTAACCCCTTTTATGCCGCCTTCACTTTTGTGATCCTATAACTAGAGGCAAGAATGAAACAGAGAAAAGTAAAATTAAGATGTGCAAGAAAAGTAACTTCATAATTTATGAGTGGAAAACTAAACGATGCTTCTTCATCTTCAACACCTTCGATCGTAAGTAAAAGAAACTTAGTCACACCAAGGGATCTATCTAGTCTACGAAAAATAAAAAAATAGGAGTATTAATATCATTGGTCTAGTAAATCTTAATAGTTCCCATCTCGTATTTGTCTCGAGACTTAAATGAAAGAAGTGGATGCTGGACTCAATGAGAAGAAATCATTTCCCAGCTCTGTAACGGGATATTAATTATGATATGTCCCTGTCACAGGATCGTGGTCAGTTTTAACTCAAAAAAGCTCGTTAAATTTTGACACGTTTGTCTTATACTCCACTTAAACAAAAGCAAAATTACTGACAAAAAAAAGATAAATTTTTAACTACCTTCGTTCCAGGATCTTGCCCAGAAACTGGACTCTAGCCAGGCAGGCAACCGTTACTGGAGCGACGCCAGAGAACGTGCACTCGACGCCTACACTGACCTGGCCGCCAGAGACAGCAACGCTGCCAGACAATCTGGTGCTTTCGGTGATGTCGACGGTAAATACGGTGCTGACTACGGCTACGGGGTGGCTGGTGCTAAAGGATACGCCCCCAAACCTGGTGCCTACCCGTAAGTCCAAATCACAATATGGTTACCCAGTTTTAAGTTAGAGGAACCATGTTTGTGCCTATACGTAAGTTTGAATCACAACACGGTTACCTACACATAAATCTGAATAGCCACTTTCCTCCCTTCGCGTGTGCCTGTAGATCACTTACTATAACAAAGTAGGTGCCTTAACAGAAGTCAGAATAATAGAGTATTTGCTATTCTTAAGTTCGGATTGTAGCGACTTATAAGTCTTAACAAAATGCAGGTGCCTGCCCGTACATCTGAACCACAACGCGGACGTCTAAGGGGGGGGGGGGGGGGGGGGGGGGGGGGGGGGGGGGGGGGGGGGGGGGGGGGGGGGGGGGG
>JBCAUA010000019.1:1998929-2015913 GCA_038406235.1 Peronia verruculata | reverse complement strand
CTGTCTGTCTGTCTGTCCGTCCGTCCGTCCGTCCGTCCGTCCGTCCGTCCGTCCGTCCGTCCGTCCGTCCGTCCGTCTGTCTGTCTATCTTGCTGGCTGGCTGATTGGTTGGCTGGCTGGCTATCATTCAGTCTGTCTATTTTGTTTAATATCAGTTATCGTTTCTAGGCGTATATTATTTCCATTTAATTTTTAATGTAAATGGATATTTTAAGTTATCATCTTCGAACATGCCAAATTAACGTAAGTATCAGAGTCGATATCCAGTAGTTTGGCGGGGTACAGTACCCAGCATTCCATTTTGTTTGTCTGCTTCTTTATTATTTGACATATTTTTCGTTGTTGTCTTTATCTCTCAATCCCTGTCAAAAGCACTCTATAATTATTCTGATATAATTAAAAAGAAGG
The DNA here is from genome assembly GCA_038406235.1 of Peronia verruculata. Taxonomy (NCBI): domain Eukaryota; kingdom Metazoa; phylum Mollusca; class Gastropoda; order Systellommatophora; family Onchidiidae; genus Peronia; species Peronia verruculata. The sequence goes on along the minus strand of JBCAUA010000019.1, from coordinate 2,015,505 downwards.
GTGAAAGTTGGTCAGAAGATTTCTATTTGGTACCAAAAGTCGACTGAAAAGTCTCTAGTCCAGATGATGGGAATTCAATGGCATAGGCTTTAAGTTATTTACAGATGGCTATAGGTTACTCGCACACAGAGCAGACCAGAATTCACGATTCGGCAGCAGTGAAATATCTACGGCAACAATGTAATGAAATCCACTTTATCGTTTAATTTACAGCATCAAGATTTCCAAGTAGATGTACACTTCGGGAAATAATCTCTGTGATCCACTTGCAGAAAAATGGGGCATTGTGAAAAAGAGAATTCGTGGCAGCTCATGGCTGTCTTATTCCCGAGTTCAAAAATTACCGGGTATTTTACGTTCGTGGATGAGATCTCATGATTCAAGCAACGGCCAAGGGGTCATGTCCTCTGGCGCACTCTCATTTACAAATTTCACCAGCTCTTCTGAAAACCTGGAAGTTCGAGATGGAGATGGGGAGAAATGTAAGCTTTTTTTTTTTTTTAGTGATTCAACAGTCCCTTGGCTTCTTGGGTAAGGGAGAAACCAGACATCTAGCCCTCTAGGATAATGGCAAATATATGTTTGGACACGTCAAGGAACTATTGGCTGTTAAAAATTGGACAAAGAGTAGGCAGAGAGGCCGCTGTCCAGGTCTCTTTTGACCAAGCTGGACATGCACTTAAATTTAAAACCTAGACAATATTACTCTTCAGGGTGAAAGGCTGTATGTGTTAAAGAAAAAAGTATATCTTCAGTAATCTATGGTAAGTAAAGTGTTATAGATAATTAATCATCAAAATGTAGCATCGACATTTTAACCTTTGCGTTTAACAAACAGTGTAATTTTTACTTCGGTAGGGACAGTTGTCCTGGTAGAAGTACATTCTACATAATTATTTTGTTCGCATTTGAAGTGAATGTCGAGAAAATTGTTCTCATCACGGAACTCAAAGGCATTGGCTTTAAGTTATTTACATAGGCTTACAGTTCCAGGTTACTCACACACTTTAATTTTTACTCTTGCTCATCGGGAAAGCAGATCTGGGGAGACCAAGGAGCTTTTACTATTTATACTGGAGTGCGGACTCATGACGTCGCCTTAAAGTGTCTCTCATGCCAACACTGGACGCCATGGCAACAGAGGCGTCGCTATTTAGCTATGCTTGGCGTCCTTTACTACGCACGGAGTTAGTCACTCTTCTGTTTTGGTAAATCTTTTCTTGTAAACAAATTGATTCATTTTAATCGAGAGCTACAGCAAGGACAGAATACAACAGACTTGCGATTATGAGATAATGACAGTATGAATTTCGTTCACGAACACGTATTAACACAATAACAGTGTTAACTAGGTGTCTTGCCTCTACTGGCATGGCTCCACACTCGGCACGCGTGACGTCAAGAGTCTGCACTCGGTTACGGTTTTGGTAAGCTTTTCAACCTCCTGTCGTGGTGGTTATTTCAGCTGGTCCTCGGCCGTAATAAAAAACAAAAAATAAAAAATAAATAAATAAATATAACGCTAAACTATGTTTTGATCACCGGTCTGCACTCCCGTGTAACAGTTTAAACTCCTTGGGAGAGACAAAAGCAACCTACACTCCGTCGGGACTGGAGCGCGGTGCCACTGAAAAGTACACGTCAGTAGGCGTATATCAATTACTATCACATTACATGATGAGACTTCTTATATTCGCCTTTTCATAGATTCCCTTTATACAGATAATCTAATTTACGCATACATGTACCCTTTGACACGTCTTTTATAACATAAACTTATTCAACTGTGTTGAGCGCATTATAGTCGTAACTGTGCTGATGTGCCGTTACATCTTTACATAAAACAAATATGCTGAGGTGTGAAGAAATGTCACTGACATAAACAGGTATACATAATGTTGAAACTTTTGTATTGTTATTGGACTGCTTTCCAGTTTATGCTCAATGTGAAGGTTCTATTCTCTTTTCCAAGTTTTAAATTATTTAGATTATTTCCCTCCCATGCGTTTCGTTAGAGTTGGAAAACCTTAAAGAAAAAAAAAAAAAACGGATGTAAGTACTGGTAGCCTAATGTAAGGGTGTAAATACTGGAGTCACTGGCCCCATAACCTTTACAACAACAGAGATCTTTCGATAGTTCACTTCGCTATTACAAGCAGTTTAATTATTTCATCAGTTAATTAATTAATTTGGTCACTGTCCGTCTTTTCTTACTTTTAACCCCTGACGTTAACAAACTATATCGGCTATTCGCGTGCACATATGGTCTGAAGATATAACTTGGTACCTCCCCTCCCCCCCCCCCCCTCCAACCCGTAACGAGTTCACCAATGTGTCACTTTGATTTTAAAAAGCGATTATTGAACTCAAAAGGAATTCAGTGTGATTAACACAATCATTGTCCAAAACAAAATCAGAGTTGCAAATTCTGTCCTGGGTAAGTGATAACGTACGTCTTAATTTTGCCGACACTTCAGTAATAATGCTTTGCTATAAAGCTAACAGAAGCAATACTCGAGTATTATTTACATATATTTGGCGCCATACAAGTGGCTCGAGAGAATTCAGCGCTGAGATGTTGACGTCAACTAGGAAAGAGCTGCCAGCATGCGTTACTTTGCCTGTTTATATGCAGTACCTGTCAACAGAGCAAAGAGGTCTTGTCTATTTTACGATAAAGTGACCGATTTCTGTTTCTCTTCGCTCACCACTATGGTGTATGAAAGCCCTGCGTGTGTTATGGATATATTTGTTCATTTTCATCGGGGCAAAGCGAATGAGACTTATTACAGAAAGCATGAAAGTAGTGAGAAGTGTCACATAAAGAAGTACGAAACCTATCTACTTTGATGTAGCCTAGTAATGTTGTTATTTGAAAAGAACAAAATGTGTTTGTAATGACAGACCCACATGAGTGATAATTTTGCTGCAAAGCGCGTGACACTTGTTTCTGGAAAGGGAATCAGCGGGGAGTTGTGTGACTATCCCACAGGAAGAACTTAAGAGATTCACTCACTCACTCACTTTGAAGTGTTAAAACTTTTTATTCAGAACAAGCTCTGCGTGTATAGCCTATCCTGTCGTGAACAAATTACGCGTCTTATTATAACCAGATTGGCAATATTTGCTATCATCTGCATTAGGCTACAAATTATATTCATTAAATCTGGGCCTACATCTTACACAGGGCCTACTGTTCTGCAATGCAGTTATAGTATAAATGCTGGGTTCCAACGAGCAGTCACGACTACTTATAACAACTCCAGTCATAGTAATAACATTTAGCTGAGCCGAAATAGAAGAAAAATGCTGGGGACATTGCACGACGAATGTCTGTGTATACCCCCTTCTATTCTTACCCAGGGAGCTTACTTATTATTCTCTTTGAGTGTTCAGCAGGAACCCCTGAATGTCTATATTATGACTTTTGTGTGTCTTCCAGTCCACCCATCTGTGACGACTATGACAGCTGTAAACAACAGAGATATATATAGAAGGCTATGTCTCACCAACAACTATACAGACCTGAGCACAGACTGCAGTGACAAAGACTGTAGTGAAAAACTTAATCATCGCCCATTTCACTTTGTTCCTTGTGTTAGTTTGATGACGTCTTCCCGCACTACCATACACTCAGAGGTGAGGTGACAGAATTGTTTTCTGGTCAGAGCCTAATTATGTGAAATAAAATACAAACAAACAAACAAGCAAACAAAAAATGCCGAGGTCATTCATCAGTTAAATTGAAAAAATGAAAAAAAAGCCGGGGTCGTTCAGCTGTCAAATTGGAATACATTGAGATTGTGCTGAACGTAACTCATTATCATAAGCTTAATAATATAATCTTGTAATTTTATACCCGAGTTTTTGGGATAGCAGGTTATCGATTATTCCGTGCAATTTACAAACACGTTGAACGGAAACTTTTTTTTTTTTTTTCTACCCGCATTTCTCTAGGAATATCTCTTCTGTTGCATGTGCTGTGGATGTTGTTGTTGTTGTGTTCTCAGAACTGTAGTGTTTCAAGTATGTTATCATCGTCTGTTTCCTTGGCATGGATGTAAGTGGACCTGATGCACTTTGGGCAACCCTAAGCCTCGTTCGTCCAGTCACTTAATCGGGGAGCAGTAATACAACCGCGCCTGAAAAAGTGAACGACAATGTATAGGCCTACATGTACTATTAGATTCAGATTTGTCGTATTTGATGGAGCCCTGTGCTCACTCTCCTGCGTTTTAACACACATGAACTAGCACACACCACCACCGCGCATCAGTAATTATATTATAGCGAGCTGGATCTGGATCTACACCCACGAGAGCGGGAGTAGGGAAGATGAACAAAAACCAGCAGCGCTTTCACTGGTTCCGAGTTCCGTTCCATTGATGATCTCTCCGCCGCGTTCATTCATGAGCGGCGCGTGCAGGTGCCCCCTAAATTAACCTTTCCTTTCCGATGTACCGTTATTATCGCCGCTAACTTTTGCTCCCCCCTCCCCCCTCAAATTCCTTTCACACCTGTGAGCAGGACGGGGTGCGGTTCTCTTGATTTTTTTTTGTACCTCTGACTTTGTTGTTTTGCTTTTCTTCGATCTGTCATTCGTAGCCTTATGTACCGTATGTAAATTATGGACCCGGAGTGCTCACTCGAGACATGGCGTTTTTGAGAACTATAAACTCGTGTTCATACAATGAAAGTGTTGCCAAAAGTCTTTAGTGTAAAAACACATCGACTGAAGAATTAGATGCAGAAATTGAGGAAGATGAGGACAACTTGAATGTTTTCCTTGGTTAAAACGGAAATCTAGATAGTTTTATTGGCGAAGGTACAAGATAAGCGGGGAGAAGCGCGAGCGAAGGTGCGCGGCCGTGATTGGTTGGTGCCAGAACGTACATCCCTGTGCCTGAGTTGCTGTTCGCTCGTGCGCCTTCTCCCCCTTCTTTACCTAAGCCATCCGTGGAATTTCAGCCAAAAATAGATTCTGGCTTTGACCCATCTTGAAGAATGTTAGGTTTCAAGGTGTGACTTGCTGCCAAACAGCATTTTGGAATAAGGGGGTTTATGATCGTTCTGACCATGTCTCGAAATTACGTCCCTCACGGATATCTTTGATGTCAACCCGTGTAGTGTCCTGTGGAAAGGTGAGGCTGTCCGAGAGAGCTTGAGACAGGTGATAAGCATTGTGTTTAGTTTTGTGATCCCAACCCCGAGCCACTGTTGCTTGCAAGCAGAGCCCGACGATCGCAGCGGCGCCATTCGTCGAAACGAATGCGAGGGTAGCCTAGACCAGTTCGTTTTCAACATGGCGGATCGAGGATGTTCACTGCATAGGTAAGGTTGATGGCAGAAAAACGACTTTTTACTAATCATGGACTCTGTTGAAAGGATTTCGCTGATTGCCCCTGATTGAGCATTCCAAACGACATGCATTGCACAGGAGGCACTGTGTGTTTGTGGCTCCTGAACAACTTTTAATGCTGCTCGAATGATTTGTTATGAAAAGTTCTAAACTTAGCTAAGCCAGCTCGGCACATCCGAGGTCGATATGAGGATGAGTCTCGTCTGCAGGAAAGATGTGAATTCATAAGACAAGTTGGTTTCAGCAAAGGTTTTCTCTTAGTTTGTATTCATTATGCAAAAACTGAACGTGCATGTATTTGCATTATATCGTTATTAGGCTTGAGCTATCAGTAGGCCTACAGGTAAACCAGGTGATTGTTCTCGATATGTCATGATTGGTTAGTAGGTCTAGTTTACCTGTTAAATTAACAAGGTAGCGTTCGTTTTGCTGTGGATAGGTTGGGGATAAGCCTGTCTGAATTATGTAGGCAGTTATCTGAACTGTAGATCTTGTTTAATGTTAAATTTCCTCACAGTTGAACTTATAACTAGGCCTATATCTAGATCTAGGTCTGTAGTTTGTTTTGCAGTGTGCAGTGACTAGATCTGCTGTTTGATTAGCCTACAACAGTTTTACTCACTATGATGATTTTTTATATATTTATTTATTTTTTATAGGTTTTAATTTATTTGAAAAGTCAAAAACTGGAATGAGTAGTTTGTGATGTGCAAACAGAATGGTGCAGAGTGTATATATTTTGTGTACAATATTTTAATTTTATTTGATATGAATAATAAAGTGCTAATGGAGCATCATAGTGTGATTTTCATTCTTTGAGTTTTTTTATTTCTGATATCTCCAGGGATCTCATGTCATATCAAAATATTGATAGGCGTATTTGAATCCATTTTCAGTTTGTTTTGAGACATACAGCAAGCCTTCTATTGATCTACTCTGCCTGTCATTAGAAATGACATTTTGCTACACATTATTGCAACATTACTTGTAATTAGTCTCTTATTTGTTGTTGTTGTTTCTGTTGTTCATAGACAGGACTCTGTATTTACAACATGTTGAACAAGATGTTCTATAAAATTTGGACTTCTTGGCATATCAGTAAAGATTTATTTGGGAAATGATTTAGTACTTTTTGTGATATAAGACAAGATACTTAGAAATGCACATGCTATAACTAAAGTGGGAACAAAGAGTATGTGGCAAAATGTCAAAAAACAATTATTATTATTATTTTTATATTGGAGAAACATTCCTTGAACTGTTTGATTTCTTACGCCTGCATATGCCTTTTTTCTTTTTATTACTCCGGCCTCCCCTTTTATATACTTCAGTTATGAACAGAATGCAACCAATGATATAGACTATTATAGATGATGAAACATTTTGTTAATGTGCTTTCCACAAGCACAATGTGCTTCGAAAATTGAAAATGTGAAACATAGTTTAGGGAAAAAAAAATTGAGAAGCTTCACTTCCGAGGAGACATTCTTAATCACTTATTTATTAAAAAAAAAGAAAAGATCAGTGACATAACTCATGGGAAGTTAAAAGTTGTGTGCAGCTTGTATGAAAAAAAAAAAAAGAAAAAGGTTAGCCAGTTAGATCTAAATGAATGTAGATGCATTTAAAGGCGAAGGTACTACCTCATGAACTGGAACAATTCAATTATAAACTTCTTTTTTTTTTTTTTTAATCATTGTAGTGGGAATTAGAAAAGACAGTGGAGTTATTCCTTGACATGATTTGCCCACTTCAAAAGATATATGTTGAAGTTGGTGTGACAGGTGCTTTGCCAGGTAATACATCTCCAGCTTAAAATTGAGGAAGCATATATATGAAGACTCAGTGGAAAAACCAGATAAGTCACATCTTTGTGAAAAGTGAGTTATTGCCTCGATGTTATAAAGCATACTGCTAAGATTTGTTAACCAGAAAAATAATTTGGAAAAACCAGTTAAGTTCTGCTAAAGAGAGTTTTTAAAATTCAAAAACTATAGACTTCTAAATTTTTTTTTTTAATTTCTGTTTTTCCCCCTTTGTAGAAAATGTGACATCTGGTTTTTCCGTTGGAGTCTTCATATAGTTTTTTTGTCATAAGTTTATTTTGTATGTTTGTTTTTTCTTTACTGGTAAACAGCAGTCCTGCTAGTTGATATGTGTTAGATTGTGATACAGTTTCACATGCTTGCACTCAGAAGTAATCAAGGTTTTGTTCAGTTTTGATATTAATCTTATTTGGAATAATTTATGCAGTAGATCTGTACAGTCAACAACAGTCCTTGAAATCTGGATGTCACAGCTGAATAATGCTGGAGTTTATGTCAGTCATGCTCTTACTGCCACAAAACTGCACAAGGCAGTTTGCCCCTGACAGTTATGTTTTACATGCAGTTCCATTCTTTTTTTGTGTGTGTGTATGTCAACAGAATAGCGGCAGTGATTTCACTGAATAGTATTGTGTTGTAAAATCCCAACACAAGCCAGCAAATACTGAAGTAGTCGCAGAATTTTGTAAATGTTATCCAGCAGCATAGAGTGAATAGAGGGAACTAGTTCTGTCCAACTATGAATTAGGTTATGCATGTACCATGTTAAACAGTTATTGAAAATGCGTTGTAGGCTTACAGGTACCATTGTAGACTTAAAGTGACTATAATTGGTCTTCAGTGTTTTCATCCGTTAATATTGTTAAGTGCTTCCTAAATGAATGTTGCAATCCAAGCCCATTCAGGCACTTGAGATACGAAGGAGCTCTTGTAGAACCTGGCCCACCTTGATCACTTGTCACTTTGGCCTCTGAAAGTGAATGATGACAATAAGAAACGTGATCTTAAACATTAGATTTAAACAAATTGAAATTTTTAATTTTATTGGTGTACTTTAATTGCTTCTTATGATCGGAAGAGGAAAAATGGAAAAATAGGATAAGCAGCATTAAATATATGAATTAAACAATGCCCCCTTTAAATTTGAATAACAGTAAATTGGTCATAGCTAAGTGCACTTTAAATGACCTAAATGGTTGTGGAATTTTGATGAATCCCTCATTTTAAGAAGATTCCTTGTACATAGTGAGCTGGTGTAAGGAATTTTAAGAGCTTCATCACAATTCCATCCACAGACAGCTACCTCGGTCTTTGCAAGATATTGCAGGCCTACCAATAAAGTGACCCTGTGGCAAAAATGGTCTCATTTATGATGGATAATTATGTGTTTGTTTGCTCAAGGCTGAATAAACATTGTGCTTAGTACGAATTGTAACAGGAATGAAAATGTGCCAGCAGACTTCAAAGCTTGGAGTTAGCACAAAGTAGAGGATAGAGTTGCAAATCCACTTGTGTGTCATCTTTCTCTTATTTTTTTTTTTATAAGAAAGGTGACGTAAAGTTTGAAAAACCATCCCTTTCATATGTAGGGACTCATGGTTTGTTACCCAACTTGAAATGATGGAAGCATTCATACTACTATATCATAATTCATATGTACAGACAAAAAGTAGTATTAAAGTCAGCCAAATAAGTTATATATTGACTTCTTATTGTGCTTGATTTGTTGAAAGTTAAGAAAATCATTGTGTTTAGTAGGGGTTGTTACAGGCTCTGTAGAAGTGCTTTGTAGTAAATTTCAAAGCTAGAAGTGGTGCAAAGCAGAAAATAAAATTGCAAAATGGGAAAAAGCGGTTCTTCTTTCCTCTTTTTACTGTAAAAGGAGTGTGCAAGTTTAAGTTTTTCAAGTAGCCACTTTCATGCATGGAGATTTATGTTTTATTATCTAGCTTCAAATTATGGTAGCATTTTAAATACTGACAAACAAAAGGCAGTAGTATAGGCAACCTATGGCAGGAAGTGTCATTTGTATTATGTTGACTTTTAAAGTTTTAATCTGCTTTTTGTTGAAAACTAGAATGGTTAGTTTGTTTAGTAGGGACTGAATGAAAAAAACATTATCAGACTTTAAAGTTAGGAGTGGTGGAGAAGTGTGTGGCAAAATTGTAAATCCAGGATTAAGTGTTTCATCCTGCTCTTATATACTGTAAAAGGAAAGCTGTAAAGGTTTCAAAAGCAACTACTTCCATGCATAGAAAACCATATTTTGTTTTATCCAGTTTGAAATAATAGTAGCATTCATAGTGTAGTCATGATCAACAAGAGATGCTATTGTTCACCCAGTTTTGCCCCCTAACTGACACCCATCATGTGGAGGCGTTTATCTGAGCTGTTCAGTTAGTGGTTTGCCTACTGTTCAAGTAGTGACCCCTGACCTCAAGAGGGAATGGCAGCAAGTGACAGTATCCAAACATTGTGGACAGTTATCTCTTCACAGGAAGGGCACCTTTTTGACAAAGTAATGAATGTCAACAATCAAGTTTCACATCAGCTCCTACTTTATTTTTTTTTCTATCCATTTTAAACTTGTTGGCCAAAAGGTGAGACCTGCTGTATTTTGTGGATGTTACAATGGGATATTAAGCCAAAGTGTAAAAATTAAGTGATTCTTTGTGACTTACAGGAGGGACGAGAAATAAGCATTTCAATTTTTTTTTGAAGGTGAAATGTGTTATTTGTTGAAATGTTGAGGTGAACTGAAGTTTGATGGGAGCTGAGAGTGATTTGCTATAATTGAGGTGAGAGGATGTTTTAAGATTTATATATATATGTTTTTTTTCCCCTGTAAATAAATCAGTGGAATGTTTAGTTGGTTTTAAAATGCAGAGACATTGAGATTATGTTTGTTTTGCACAGTTTTTGTTGTTTCTTTGTTCTAAATGCTGAAATTATTGATATTGCTTGACAGTTTAGTAAAGGGTGAAACTGTCATCAGCCTAATATTTCAGTGCAATTTATGAACTGTATGGAACTAAAATTATGTTACTAGAGGTCTGATGACAGACACAGTATATTTACACATTTATGTAATTATGAGATTTCTTGGTTTGTTTTCTTTTTCACTTTAAACATTGGTGTGGCCTATAATGAAACTGATGTCATTGCATTTTAAAAGGTGACCTCACAAAAAATCACTGAATTGAAACTCTTTTTATAACATTACAGCCATGGCATTGAAATAATTGAATGATGATAAGAAGAGATATTCTTTTTTTTTTTTTTTTGGATCAGATTTGAACAAACTGAAATGCTTATCTTTAGATTATGATTTTTGTTTATTGTTTATTTTATTATGTTCTTGTGCCCCATCTATGATCTAGGCTGTAGTGGGACAGGCCTGTGTGGAGGCAATGTTCAGTCATGTATTTTTCAATTATGTTCACCATCTGCTTCTTCCTGACTGGTCCCCTTTTTCTTTGGTGCTGTTTTTTGGGGGGGAACACTTTCTTGTTAGCCCCCCAGATGTTGTGGTGATGTCCATACCATCAACTCCTCTACTGTTTGTGAGTGACCGAGATGACCTCGTGAATGAATTTTTAGGAGAAACCAGTTCTTCATTAAGAGCCCTAAAAACTGATGCTGAAAAACTTAACTTTTTTTTTTCTATCAGAACCTGGAAAGTTAAAAAATACTAACTCTGAATATTCAGCAAAACAATATTTGTCAGTTTATTACTGATTTTCAAACAGTCTGTTATGTTGTTGCCCTTTTAGGTAATATATGTGCATGATGGTCAGTATTATTGTTTGTTTGTAGCATGATAGAATACATTTACATGTTAAGAGATATACCAAAGGTTGTGCATAACGTGAACTATCAGAGATTGTAAGGGAAGTTGAATGAAAGAAAAAAAAATGATATATGTGTGTAGATAGACAGTTTGCAATGTGGCCGGCTGCATATTCACAGTTTCATATTTCCATGTTGATGGTATAGATTCTACATGTAGAGAATAGACTTACCTATGTAGTACACCCACTGATACAAAAAAAAGTAAAATAATAAAAATAGCAAATCTGTATAATCATATTTTAGACATTTGTCTACTGTTTTAAAGGTAATCTTCAAAGCATGTGGTACTTGCATAATAGACACATTGATTTTTCTCAGGAAGCTGCCCATGTCTATCACCTCAAATTTAAACGTTTGCTCAGTCTGTTATGGTTCATCTTTGACTTATCATCACTCCCCAGCCAGTGTAGTCCTACGTTATTACCGCTGTGCATCATGCACAGCAGCTCAGATTCATGCCAGGAATGGTGGAATGTTGTAAAACTGTGTTTGCTCAAGCCTTGGACCCTTTTGTGTTGTTGTCTCCTTATCAGTGAAACAATTTAAAATGGGACTTATCAAGTTTCTGTGTTGCAGAGAAGATTGCATGGCTGAAATTCAGTTACTGCTGCACTGATAGTAACTCTCAAATGTCATCTTCATGTGATGGAGAATGACCTTTTGAAAGGTGTAATCGTCGGCAACTTGATGATATTTTGCACATTAATGTCTGGATATGTCTCACACTGACGCCCACAGTCGGGGGTAATTGACTAGCCAGTTTTCATGTGGTGCCGTCCGTCCTTTGGGATTTCCCGACATGTTTAAGATCCTGTGCAAACAGTCAAATATTGCAGCATGTTTTAATATCTGACCCGCAGGTTAAATACCACAAACTTCAAACCAGAAACTTCACTGATAGATAAGTCATGTGCACAGATTTTCCGGCAAGCAAAGACTTCAGTGAGCTCCATGTTTGCTCTGGGTACACATTTGTTACGTTCACATTAAATCTCTAAGTTTGTGGATTTTGTTTCATGTTATTTGTTTAGGCAGGTGGTGATATTTATGACTATTCAGAGCAGGCTTAATATGTTGCAAGTTAGAAAAAAAAAAAAAAAGAAAGCTTCCAGGGTATTTCAGGTAAAAGTATTTCATTGAATGGTGTGAAAGTTGTCATTTGTGGAATTTTGTCTTCTCATTGCCTTCTTTCTCACCTTGAAATAACAATAACATAAGTGTCATATAATATTTGGGTGCTTATGTCTGATGTCATATTGTCTTGTTTCTCTACAGGTTGAAAGACATTTGATATGAAGTTTGAAAACCATGGATGAAAGAGAAAAGCCACTCTCAGAGATTGGATGAATGAAGTGGAACTGACATTTGCACTACATGACAGCTCTGTGTATATCTGTGTTCAGTATATGTGTGATTCTATCATTGATGGATTACTGTCTGGTGATTCATCAACGGCTGTGAAATGTGAAGCCATGTTAGCCTCATACAGTCGTGGGAATCCCAGTAATGTGTTGATTGTTCACAACTGATCAAAAAATCAAAAAAGGAAGTAAGTTGATCATTATGGAAGGAGACAATGCCCAGTCACATTCAACCATGCCTAAATCAAGCTCTTTTTCCCCAAAAGTTACCCGTCCTAAGTTGCCGCCTTTCGCAGGATCTGGGAGTCGCTCAGTCAGCCCACGTTCCAAGACTGATCCAGGCCGTGGAGAAATTAAAGCTATTATGGAAGACATCATGAACCTGAAAAAGACAGACTGGAAAACCTTTAGCCGGTCCCGCACCTCAACACTTCCGAAAGGGAAATCTATGTCAACAAACACATCTCCTAGTGCCTCCCCACGTATTGGATCACCTGTAGGCACTGATGACTCAAGGTCAGGTTTGTCCCGGGATCGCAGTCGAAGCCTCAAACTTCTCACCGACAGGTTGAAACATAAGAATACGAAACAGCCGGTGCTGGAAGAGAAGAAAGCCCCAGAAGATAGTGAAAGTAAAGATGTGGTGGTTGTTTCGAGGACTATTGATTTGCAGCCAACTGGGAACCGTTGTGAGCAGTGGTCACCTGGCAGCTCGGTCGTTCCAGGGCAGTCACCGGGCAGCTCAAGAAAGAGCCCTGATCGACGATCCATGGAACGAACCTATGAGCAGATTCCAGAATCACCTGAAGACATAGAGCAAGATGAAGGAGAAGGAACCAAGTCTGCATCTTCAGATGAGAGCTTTCGAACTGTTCCAGAATACAGTCAGGAAGACTCACGACGAGCTTCCCGGGAAAAGAGTCCAGACAGTGATTTTCATGTTGGAACCCATGAGAAGTCACCTGATAGCGATGGGGGAGGGAGCACCAAGTCTCAGGAAGACTATATAAAAATTAAATCACCAACTGAAAAGTCTGTGGAAGATGAAGGGGTAAGTGAAGGTGGGGAGCAGTCAGCGCCTGTTGTCAGCACCTACATTTATCACCCCATTCCACGCAACTCGAAATTCTTACAGTTGGCTGCCACCAAACCACCCAAACGTTTTCCTCCAGAGAGGAGATCTGGCATAACAATGCTTGCCACGCGTGGTCGCGTTGGGGCGATCAGCAAGCCTGGTTCAGACGACTCAAAGTCCGCAGATGCTCACATTTCAGATGACCAGCCACGACAAAGGTTTCAGCGTCGCAGCGACTCTGGAAAAGCTTCTACACCCAAATCCTCCCCTCGCTTTATCACTCATCCTCCACACATGAAAGTTCCACATAAGGAAGCTGGGCCCGTGGACACCAATGGCTTTGCTGCTCTCAAATCCACTGACAGTGAGGATGAACGAAAGCACAGCCAGGTGTCCTTGGCTGACAGTCAGTTTGCTAGTGAAATGTCAGATGACCCTTCATACCAAGATGTGGTAGAAAGTGTTGTTACTGATGGCAGCCACGACGTATCTGATCGCAAAAATGGGAAGTCCACGAAGCAGAAATCTAAAAGTGACCCCAGTGGTGACAGAGCTCGGGATATGCTTGACTTTCCTCAGAACATTGAAACACCTCAATCTCAGAGTGCTCCCTTACTGTCCAAGGAAGAGATGGAAGCCATGGGAGTGGATCGCAGCCTGATGGTCTCTGAAGAGGATGCCAAGCAGAAATCGCGATCAGAAACTGTTTTGTCTATTAGCATGAATGAAGACACAGGTGAGGGGCATAGCTCAGCTGGTGAAGATGATGATGGAAGTGGCGACTTCAAGTATTCTGAGGCCGACAGTGAAAATCTTGGCTCCACATCCAGGCTTGCCAGGACTCCGGCTGCCTCAGCTCCAGGAACTCCTCATGGCCCATCACCTTCCCCCGTCTCAACTCTTGAACGACCCTCAAACTTACTTAGTGTTCCGTCGTCCTCCATGCCTGGCCGAAAGCCGAACATATTTCGCAGTGCAAGCTCTGCCAGTGTGCTGCAAAGCCGCAAGCCTGTGGGATCTCCAGTTCGAGACAAGGATGTTGTGAGAAAGTTCAGTATCACCTCCGATGAGGCGATGACAAACTCCAAATCATCTGCCAACTTGGTGCCAGACTTTTTGCCCATTGGGGATACGGGCAATGCCTCCTCCATGCCTGCTGTATGGAATAAGGATAGACTTTCGACAACAGATTCTCCAGAACGAGAACCAGGTTTCATCAAGGTAGGACACTCCTCATTGTTGATTTTTTTTTTTTTCATTTTTGTGATATATGTGTTTGCAAAAATGTTATGTCTATAGATAGTGTTGTTAGATTTTTATTTTGTTTTTATTGTTTTTATTTCCGTTTTTTTATGGTTTGTTTTTTGTTCTTTCTTTCTTTCTTTTTTTTTTTTTTTAAGTGTCTATGCAAGGCTGAAATAGCAGTCATGGTGCTGTTCTTTTTACTTGTCTGTGAAACGTTGCAAGTTGTGATCATCTAATGTCAACACGTTTATGTGTCTGTACTTATGCATGTCGATAGGATGCAATATTTTCTCAGATTTTATGTGTGATACGGATTGAGCGAACCTGTGTTCATTTATCTTACTCTGAAATAAGGTAGCCGAAATTAGTCGGGACTAGCAAGGTCTCTCGTTCTACGAACGGGGGATATAGATAAAAATGATAAACTGGCATTGACCTTTGTCTGTGAAAAATGGTAAAATATAAGACTTACCTACCTCTGATCTTTGCACTGCCTATATCTAGAATCTAGATTCTACTTGCTAAGAGAATCTCAATCATATAATCTACACCACAATCATAAAGCTAGGAAGATTTTCTACAGCTACACTATAATAACACAATCTTGCACACAAATACTTAACACAGTGATGGCACACACAAATTCTTAACACAGTGACGGCACAAACACTTGAAAACATAGTGTGGATCAATGCTGAGCGGCGAGAGTGATGTAAACACCTCGGTGGCCTGCTTGCGAATCGTGAGTGAACACAAATTACAGTCAGATGAGTATTATTTACACACATACATACACATGGGGACAAAATGAATGATAGTTCGTCATTAAAAAAAACAACAAAAAAATGAAAACAACTGTGCAAATTCAATCAAAATAAAGAGTAGCCTATAACACAGTTGGGTATGAGTTACCCACGTGTGTAATTTTTGTTGAATTTTAAATGCCTGCCGATTCCGACTTTATTGGACTATAAGATAAGTGCCACGCCCCCTGATCGCTCTTATTATATAAATAGTATTAAGACGTCTTTTAATCATTTCGACTACTAGGGAAAATACTTTTAGAATCTAGATCTATTTATCATAAAGGTTGTAATGGAATGTCAAAAAAATGCAGTATAGGTAAGTCTGTGAATGAGGTCATTTTGTTTTCTTAAAAAAACAATCACCCGGCGCAAATTTCAAATATCTATTTATTGCTAAGTTTACTTGATTATTTGTTATCTGTGACCTTTCGCACATCAATTATGGAAACTGAAATTGCGCGTAGCATCTAAACAGTTCAAAAGCCATAACTGTTATACAGTAAACTTACCATTGTAATAACTTGTGTAGTCTGTAGATCTTCCAAACCAGAGATACAATGGCAAACGTCTGTATCAGATGAGATACCTGGCTTCACTTGGAGCTTAGAGGTTGAAATGGCTTTTATATGCTGAGTTTAACCTTGGCAGAACGAAAGAGAAAACAAAAGCACCCAGCATAGACAATCACGCTCACACGGTAAACAAAATAACAGGTTGAAGGAAAAGGGAACCAAACACAAACCAAACAAAAACATTGTTACTTGACAACATCCAATGTTAATGTTGTTCCTTTCTTTTATAATCCCAGGAGAGGTTTTGTGCAAACAACATCAAAAACAAAACAAAAACCAAAATAAAAGCCAAAAAGGATAATGAACCCACTCTGTCTGTACTTATATAACAGCAGAGAGAGTGATAAGCTGGCGGAGAAATGAAAAAAAAGAAAGTTTATTGTTTTGCTTTAACACATTTGTGACTCTCTATCTATCTATCTATCTATCTATCTATCTATCTATCTATCTATCTATCTATCTATCTATCTATCTATCTAT
>JBCAUA010000019.1:1967564-1991145 GCA_038406235.1 Peronia verruculata | reverse complement strand
ATAACTGAAACATTTCGTCTGAGGCAAAAACACAAAGGAATTTGACACATTGAATTCATGTTGCACTACCCCTTTAAACATTATTTTCACATTTTTAAAAAGTATTTATTAACATAGTAATAAGTGTTATTTTCGTTATTCTGTGGTGTTTTCTTTTAGGTGTCTGGTATTTATGTTTGCCATGCCATTTTTCAGTGAAACTGCTATTTACAAAGTTATGTTTGAATTATTCACATTGTTTTGTTGTTGTTGTTGTTGTTTTTTCTCTTGAAGTTGCTGTTATTTACACATCTCTTGTTTTTTTCTTGCCAACTTGCTATAATGTGATTTATTCTGTTGTTATCTTTATTATTAGTTATTTTGTAAGACAAGATAAATTCTATTTACTCTCAAAAGGAAATCCCACCCATTACAATGTGTATGTAATGGACATTCACACTCAGGTCATGCATACAGCCAAAATATCACTAATAGCATCAGAATAAGACAGGCTCAAGAAATATGGCCTTATGTTGATGAGCATATTGCTGAAGGCAGAGGTGAATTTCTGTAAGTCTCACAACAAGTTTTGACATGCAAGTAAGGCCCACTTCTTTCAGAATTTTCAGTTGATAATTGATTATAATGTATAAATGTGGATGCATGTTTCTGTTTTTTTAGTTGGTTTACTTATTATTTGGTTTGTCATAGTCATCATCCTCTTTCTCTCTGACATTGACAGCGTTTGCTAGATAATACACCTCGTGATCACCCAGACCACCCGCTCCTCCAGCAAGCCTGTCGAGTCATGCATGATCTGGCGCTGAAGATTGGCACCGTCAATGACTCCCAGCATGAGGAGGACATGCAGGAAACTCTGAAGAAGCTGGAGCTGTTGTTGATCACAGATGTGAGCACAAATCTCAAGTCACTGTATTGTGACGTTGTATCAGATTTTGTTGTTTGATTTCACTGTGTTAGGTCACAGTACTTATGTAGCAATTTTATCACATTATAGATCGCGTCCTCCAAAGCATTTGACAGTCATTGGCAACTAGTCACAACTTGGCAATAGAATTCTGGCTTTGCTTATTCCCAAGCCTCCTCCCTTCCCTCCCCTTCTCTCCCCTCCTGACTGTAGCAGCTATATGAGGCTGTGGCTACAATTTGTTATATCTTCCTATACCAAGGTAAAGTAAATGCAAGCAAATGTGTTTTCAGTGACATTTAGTGTGAATTAAAGACATTCAGAAGCGAAGTTTTGCTTATTAATGACAGTTTATCAGTATCTCTATATCTTCACCATGCCAATTTTAAGTAGCATACACATAGTTTTCCCTGTCACCCAGCATGAATTACAGCACTCACAATTCTAGAATTTTAAATGTACCTCTCTTTTCTCTGTTGGTCCTGTGTGTATCTCAGTGATTGAATGAGTCATTCAGTTTAATATTGTAATTGACAAGTTACTCTTTGTGAAACACTACCAATGTAGATACTTGTTAAAGAATTTCCTATCATGATTGGATTAAGTAACTGTTTGTTTGTTCATGTTTTTTTTAATTCACAGAATAAATTACATTACCTTTTTCACAGTGAAAAGTTGTCATGTTAAATAGAAAACCTAGACCTTCACTTATTATATTTGTCTTTGTAATGTCATGATAACATATATTCCCATAGGTTTATGAAATAATAATTGACAAATGGTTTTGATATTTATTTCTGGAAAATTATTAGTGAATGCCACATATTTAAAATCATTTGCTTTACTATTGTCAGAACAAAAAATGTTAACTATAAAAAAATATGATTTGCAACAAGTGAGAATTTTTAGAATAGTATAGATGAAGGGATTTCAGTAATCTCTGCATATTAGTGCAAGATAAATATTTGATGCTCCTTAGGTTTTGTTGATTGTCCTCTCTTTATTAAGCTATAAGAAAATATGGAAAGCCACCACTGCATTTAAATGGATTATGTAAGAGAGATGAAATGGATTGCATTCAATTTTGACCATCTGTGGTCAAAGAAACAACGTCAAACTTTCCTTTTTTCAGCTCTAGGGTACAGGATGAGACAAATAAAACTCTAAAAATGGAGACAGTCTTTTGAATGGTGTAACCTGTCGAAGCAAAAGATTTTTAGGAGTAAATTATTACTTATGTTCAATGGCTTAGTCATCAGATTAGGTAATAACCACCTCCTTACAAGTCTAGAATAGTGTTCAGTCTGGAAGGCAAATCCATAACCACAAGTGAACAATAGTTGGAAGTTTGTGACCCAGCAGGCCTTGAGCCTGTATCCTGTGCAACTCTACTGAAATGGGACAGTTGGCTAGCCCAGATCTCCAGTCGAGACTGTGGGATATGGAAGTGGGGATAACCCTGGATGATGTGCAGGCTTGATATGGGGCAAGTTAATATGGAGAGATGGGGTACAAATTGATTCCAGATGTGATTTATAGGTGCATTTCTTTTTTTTGTCATTGCATGGCAGAGTAGATTTTAGAACACCTGAGAACTCAAAGTTCCACACATCAGTCACTTATATCCATTCTTTTCTCCATCCCCAGCTGGCCGTCCCTGACAGGGCCTACATCCGCCATGACATGGTTCAATTATTTGTAAGTTTTTCTACATCATCTTTAGTGTATTCTCGTACATTGGGGAGCAGCGTTTCTCACTGGTTAGGCACTCGGACTCGTGATCCCAAGGTCACGAACTGCATCTTTATTTTTATTATATTTTGCGTGTTGTTCTTAATTTTTTAATCCCCTTTTTTTCCTCTGATATTCATTAGTCCTTATTTAACCTAGCGTGCCAATTTTTTTTTTTTTTTACTATCTTGTTGTCCATTCTTCATCTTGTACTGTATTGAATGTAGCAATCATTTCCACAGACCTAGTGGTGCATTTTGGTGTGGTTCAGAGATAACATGTAGTGCTGCCTCACAACAAGAATGGAATTAGGTTGTGACATAACGTACGGGATTGTTTACTTTCTGAGAGGAGGATATATTCTCTGAGAGACACAGCAGTAGAGAACTGAATGTACTGATAGCAGTTTGCCTTGGATGTATTACTGAAAAAACTTGAGAAATCCCGACAAAGATTAGTCTTAGGCTTCATTCACATGTAGATGTTACTCAGGAAACATCTATCATTTGTGCAAGATGTTAGGAGTGATTTTTAAATTTTCTGAAAAGAGATGTGGGAAATGAGAGTAAGGGGGTAGCCATCACCCTAGATTATCAAACCATTCAAGCCTCAGTTTATGTCTGTGACATTTGTAGAAAATATGCACCTAAAAGTACATATGACTTGCCACCCAGGGCAAATGGTCGGAAGTCGCCCTGGGCAACGAAGATAAACAGCTGTTTTTGGTTGTTTTGAACTATGTTCCAACTAAGATACTAAAATTTTTTATTTTTATTTTTTTAACAAAATGTCAATTTAACCTTTTCCTAATCTGAAAGAAAAAAAAAAATATATTTTGGTATCATAATTGGAAAATAGTAAAAACGGTAAAAAATGCGCAAGACATAAAATGAACCAGAAATTTGTCAAGACTGTTCCAACTTAAAGAGGCTATGCCATCAATCTGAGCTTAAGAGATGCAATGGATGTACATGTAATTCTTGATGAGTTATTCTTTGGTGTGAAACTTGTAATAGATGGCACTTCTTTCTAGATATCTTGTATAGAAATGTGCTGGTGACTTTCGGCACATAGGGGTCAAAATGTGTAATTTTGTTATGCGTTGCCATTCATTCTGCTGCATTTAGACTTGGCCACATTCAGAGTTGGCCATATTCAGGATTCTCACAGCTTTGTGTGATCTCTGGTTTGGATTGGACTGTCAGAGAAAACAGTATCTTACATCTCTAGATCTTGTTGTCCCCCAATGTTTCCTCAACTTGTCCCTCTGTCTCTTGATATAATGAACTCTTTCTCCACTGTGGCTGATTCCCCTGCTCAGTGTTATGCTGTACAGTAGTTCAATTTTTAGGCCGGCTCTATTTTGTTCTTTCTCATCTGGTCCCACTTTGGTTTTTGTGGGTTTTTTTTGAGTTGGCTAACATTTAGTTGGTTTTGTTTCTTTGATTTTTCCTTCCTTTGACCAAACTTCTGTCTCCAGAATGGAAAGGCATGTCCCTGGTTTTCCTCATTTTGTAGTTTCAAACAAGACTTATTTCTCCATCAAGCTGTGATTGTGATCAATATATATATGTAAGGTGACATTTATTATTTTATATAGTAAATGTAGGTCTTTATCATGTGACATGATGATCTTTCATAAAATTAAAGAAAAAGGGAGAAAGGGGGGAGAGCCCATTGTGAAACAAGAAAAAAAAAGAGACACTAAAGATTTCTGCAAGTCTTATATTAATTTTTTGACAAGCTCTTAACTCTGAGTTCATTTTTGTCTTTTTTCATAAAATTTCACAGATGTCTGATTTGTCCTTAGTATCAGTCAGTAATAATCCAGTATAGAACGAATGATTTTTCCGCCATTGTAAAACAATCAACTTCCATTGGTATTTATCAGATCTTGTTACAGTTATTTGTACTTTAACGTGAGTTAGCTGATATATTCTGTATCGGCCATTTTATGTAAAACCTTTTCTTTGTGTAAAACATTTTTTTGTTTTTTGTTTACAAAATCTTATCCTTTTAAAGAGAATAGTTTATAATTGGGATGTATAACCATCCAGTAATTATATTTGCCAAATTTGCCAAGAAGGTGACATTTTAATGGAGAATTAAACATCTTGAGAAAGTATTATATCATTTTCATCATTCAGCACCAGTTACAAAGTCACACTATGGAGCTTCTTGTGTACTTTCATCTGTCCTGAAAGCAAGATTTCAAAGGGAGGATTGTCTTTGTTACTGTCTAGAACTATTCAGAACAGTCTTCACAGAGAGAAAAACCGATAGAAACCAATGGAAGTTGATTAAGAAATGCAGGCAAAAAGCATTGATGAAAACCTGATTTGTTTTGCTTTTTCAAATTATTCATGGCTTGAGTGTGAGTGGGCTGATTGGCTGAAAGCAGTGGATAGCAGTAGGTTCATTGCCACGGCTATGAGGCATGTAGCTTTGGGTTGTGTAGCATGAGGGATTGTGTGTGTCCTGGCTTGAGAGCTTGCTGTGTTCCATGTCTTTACAGAACAAGAAGGACCAGTGCTGTATATGGCTTTTCTCGGACGTCGTCATCATCAGCAGCATCAAGAGGAAGAGTGGTCCTGTCACCAGGAAAGTTTCAATCATTCTGTGAGTACAGTTGAATATTTACTCAACTTGAACGGATAAAATAACAACAAAGTTCTTTTTCTTTTGTCGTTAACCCCTTCGCTGCCCTCTTCATATACAGCATATGTCTGAATGTGACCTGTGTCATATGTGCAATTGACATGCTGGGCATGTCATCAGAGCACATTGTTTGTTTATTTTTCTTAGTATAGAGGGAGGAAATATGTGTAGCAATGAAGGGGTGAACGCTCCTGTTTTACCTGCATTTGCAAGAGCAAGATGAGTACTCCTTATTGAGAAATTTGCTCTTGTTTCATAACACCCAAACAAATCTGTTATCAGGGATATCAGAATTCCTGCACTTTTATGAAAAAAAAACTTTTTAGTTATCGTGACTTTCACAGTTTGCATCTATAGTATAATATGGAATACTATAGGGATATAGGTAGAAACATAGAGACTAACATCCTTTGTTCTTCCTTCTGGAAGCAGATTGATATCCCTGGTATCTTTAAGAGTCCATTGATATTCTTGGCATCCAAGGGAGTTTAACCACCTCACTGCTAGCCAGTTTTTGCGTGTTAAGCACCAGTGAGACCTATCAGTATCATCCACTGAGTCTGCTGCTATCCCATTGCGTCTAAAAATGGTCACTCAGCCACGCCCAATGTGCGTGAACCAACCATAAATGAGGACTGAAAGTGAGATGAACAGGTAACCGCCCTCTGCCTCACTGCTGGACAGATCTTATTGTAGTGTGACGACACCTACACAGCCGCCAGTTATCAGCCAGCGGAATCTAGCAAAGAATACCACAAAATGGTGTAAATAGATTCTCTGGTCAGAACATGTCTTTGGAGTTAAAACACAAGAAACCCTGTGGCTGTGTGTATGTGTGTGAGAGAGAGAGAGACAGAGACAGAGAGAATTTGCAGGGAAAAGAGAAAAATGAAAAAGTAAATGAAGGAACAATGTGAAGGACAGGATACCTCTTGTGATTTTGTGATTGACCAGAGAAACGGCATAAATGTTTGTGGGGGGGGGGGGGGATGGTGCAGAGGTTGAAGTTAGAGGTGTGAACCCATTTTCTGAAGAACCTTGTTGGTGCTGTCATTGCTGCCGATTCTTATTTATTTATTTACATGTTTTTCGATCTGAAAGTAACACAGAAACATGGGAGAGACTTAGGACAAACAAACAGACCCACTCTCATCAATCGCTTGATGGCTCATGCACCCATTTATTCATCACCCACTCACTAATTCTTTCACTCAGTCAATTCATTCTCAGTCCCTCAGTATTTCTCTCCCTCTCTTCCTATCTTTAGTTATGGCTGGGTTGAGGATCTTATCATAGATATTATAAAGGTTAGACAGGGCAAAGCAAAGCTAAAGACACAAGAGAGCTGTGATGTTCCAACCACTGGCCAGCGTGATTCACATCAATACGAAGAATCTTTTGATAGATGCCGCATGCTGTGGATTGGGGGATGTTGATTAGATTCGAAGACAGGTGTATACATGTGATTTTCACATAACATTCAGTAACAGCTGATGCCGTGGATTGTCTCTGGCAAAGAGGACGACGACTTGCCTATTGGTCCACGGTCGGCTGGAGCTGAGTGGACGGAGTTAAATATGCATGAGTGACAGTAGTGGACTGAACCATTGACCTGTTTGAAACTGGACATACATCTACGTCTTTCATCACATGAGGTAGTCCTTCAAATGATGTACTTGTACTGTTGCTAGCAGTGAAATGTTGTTATTTCATGACATAAAACCCTATGTTTCATAGGAGTTCATAATGCTATCTATTATCAGGAAAACTCCTCTGGGACAGGACTTTGCAGAGAATATCAAACACAAGGTCTGGCTTCGTGTGGGTCTGGATGATCTTGAGATTGTTAAAAGTAAGTTTTTCTCTCCAGAATTGTCTCTTTTCTGATCTTGATGAAGAAGTGCCAGTACAATCACCACTCTTATGTTCAACACAATTGTCATCTTTCATTTATGAAACAGAAAACATAATTTTTGATCAGTATGTTTTGTTCTGGAGTTTAGACTGATTATCAGTTTTTTCATATTCTAGTGGCACATTCATTAGTCCCAATTATGACAGGAAATACTGTACTTTTTTTTTTTCACAGAAATAAAGTTTTGAAGTTGTTTTATTGCAAGAGATGGCTAGAGACCAGTTGCCAATTTAATTCAGCTGAGGGAGTATATTTTCAAGATAAATGCATTCTACATTATTATTGTTATATATTGTTGTCATTTGTGATCAGAAAGTGAATTCTTTGGTTGTCAGTTGTTCAGGCATGTCTATTTATCTTGTCTAGAAGTGGTAATTTCCTCACAGATTAGCATAACTGTTGTAAGATAGTTCTTGAGAAAGAATGCTAATAAAATTTAAGTATGTGTGTGACTAAGTTGTCTGAGCATAAATTTCATAAAATTGTATGGAATGATCAATCTAGTATTAAAATGTGACGACTGTAGTTCAGAATTGGCATGATAGAGCTCAAGTCGACAGTAAAACTATAGATATATTTCTCGGACCTATTTCCTGGATATTCAAATAGCCTGCACAGTGAGTTTAATTGACTTTCTTTGTTATGTCACAACAGCTCAGGGGACACTTTCACGCAAGCCAACCATTGATAAGGAGCAGGTGGAAGATGACCTAAATGTTGTGAACCAGATGGCAGAACTTGCGGGCAAGTTATCCTGCCAACATCAGGTAAGGAGTGCTCAAAAACTGGGGGGCAAATTTTCTCTCTTGGGAACCACTTGGGAACCAGACTACCACTTTCTGCCAAGTTACAATAAATCAGATGATTCAATGACAAGTTGCTGATCCTGTCCTTATGAAAATGGAATTTCTGAATCAGTTTCTCAGAGCTATTTGAAAATCTGCTCCTATTAGCCCCTATTTTTGCAAAACAAATATCAATCTGTGTTGGCTTATACTCAGTTATAGAGAAAGAAATTCAGAAATATCTGCTGTGTAAATCTCTGTGTTCACAGGGGATTTAAGGATGGGTTTTAGCTTCAGATGATATTGGAATGTACAAAGAACAAATCATCACTAAGATTTCTTTTTAATAAAATCCATGTGAAGAGCAGACTCTTTTTCCTCTGCTGTATCAAAACTATAATGAAGTCCTGAGGTCTATGAAATGAGAAGTGTCTGCAGAACATTTACCTTTTTATGTAGGATACTGATTTAGAATAGTTTTTTTTTAAACTGTGAGCAATTAATAGAGAATATTCTTTGTTTTCTTAGATAATAACAATTCATCTGTCCATTTGTGGTTAAATTTGTCACATTCACAGTTTATGTTAGGAGTGCTGTAGAGCATGTCTATTATTGTATCAGTGACTGAGCATGGGTGTCCTGATGTGAAATTTTCATCTTTTCCTCCATCTCAAGTGGAACGTTTCAATGTTAGAAGTAATCCTGGTAGAAGATGGACTTGCCTAACATTTGAAATTCAAGCAGGACCATGAAAAATTATTCGAGCTTCGAAAGTTGTATATTCACAAATTATATATCATATGGTGATTTTTCTCCACCATGACATTTTAGTAAGGTCTTTTTCAGCTGATTTTTAATCTTCTCAGATACATCTCTGTTTAAGCTCTCTTGTTGAGTTCATAACTGAATCAGTGTTATCCTGCGACTAAAGTCGTCACTCTTATTGATGAAGAAAATCATCCTGATGGTCCGCTATTTCATAGCTTTAAATGTAAAGAAGAAAGCATTTCCAGTGGCTTGATTGGTCCTCCTTCTGTTGAGCCTTTGCTGTGAGTGCTGATGTCTTCAAGCTTGTGGTATGATGTGACGTGCTGATATTCCTCATTTTCTTTATTTTTGTTTTTTCTTTGTTTTAAGACCAAGTTGTTTGTCTTTTATTTTCTCCTCAAAGGAACAGGATGATGGGAATAAAGAACTTAGCTCTGGCAAGGTGTCAATCAGAATTAAGTAGCTGTTTGAGAGCTTTTTTTTTTCTCTCTCTTCTCCTCCATTTTTTCCTCTTTTTTTTTTTTTTCTTCTTCCATTTTTCTATCCCTTGTGTGATGAGATGTTGAGCGAAATAGATGACCAAGCATTTTGTGGACATTTTATCATTAGTTGCTTTTGGACATTTTTTTTTTTTTTTTTACTCCTCATGCTGAGATTTTGGTTGATTAGGCAAAGAATCTACACTGATGTATCTAGGCTTTGACAGTGAAAGGCTCTGTCGGTCCAATATGAGTTCATTTGGTGTAATGCAAGTTCTTTCTTTAGCATTGAGTACTCTTTTTCTTTGTGTGTGTGTCTGCATTTAATCATTTGTTTTTGTTTTTTTTTTTAACTCAGTCATTTTGTTTGACCACAGAATCTTTTATTCAAAGATGAAACATGTTGCCTGTACTGTTGACTGACTCCATTAATCACAAGCAATGGGCCGTTGTCTTTTTTTTTTTGTTGTTGTTGTTGTTTGTTTCTTTCTTTCCTGTTTGCATGGCAGAGAAGATGAGTAGAAAGAACACTGGGTAATTTGCTCTAGATATTTTACTGATAAAAGATTAGTCTTCTTATCTTTAGTAATTACAAATAACAAAATGGTTATATTAGGAGGAAGTAGGCCTACCTGTGATCTGAAATGGTATTTAGTGCTTTGTCCTTCTATGAATATGCTCAACCTGAATGTTTTTTATTCCTTCTTTACTGTTGTTTTACCACCTTTTCCAGTTTGATCTTAATCAGTTTTTTGGAACAAACTGTTTTTTGGTGTTTTTTTTTTCTTCTTTGCCGTAGACAAAAGTACTTTTTTTTTTCATTAATGCATTTTGGGAATGAGCATTTTGCACCTATGATAATATAAATAATAATAATAATAATAATAATAATGATGATGATGAAAAAAAAAAACAAAAACAGATATGGATTTCTCTCTTAATAATTTTGTTGTTGTTGTTTTAGTCCTACAAAAATTTACTCGCGTAGTTTCGAATTGTAGTCAAAGACACATCACTATTTTTTGTCTATGTGGTTGGTGAACCTGATGAGGATAGTCAGTATACCTTGTTCATGGATAATTTTCATAGGATGCCGAAATGCCAAAAGCTAGTCTTAAAGCTTATGAAACCTTTTTTCAGTGATGTATCTGGATGTTGTCAGTCAAATAAATTCAATGTCCTCATTCAGAATTATTACTGGAATTTGAATAGATTGTGAAAAAAAGTTAGTTTTTCCTTTTATTTTTCATTGATATCTTTATTTATTTTTTATTTTTATTTTATAATTTATCTTTAGTTTTCAATTTTATGTCATTATTTGCTTGTTATCTGTAATGCATAGAAAAGATGTTCACACATAAAGCTTTGGTTTATGGTTTTAAAATTAAGAAGGAAAACATCATGAAAAGGTTTTATTATTTCTGCCAAAGTGCGTGCCCCTGAAGTTGCTGACAGATGTAAAAAAAGAGATGAAAGAATGTGTTTTGTCACAAGAGAAACTGAGTCTCATCATTGTTGTAGAGCCAGATTCTAGATACATCACTGAAAAGTGTATACACCACTTTGATTGGTAATGGTAATGTCTGTAATATGCCAAGGCAAACAGAAGCTTTATAATTTTCTGATTCTCTCGTCCCCTCTTGCCAGGGTCTTGATGATGTGATAAAGGAGATGAACACAAACCTAACCAGGCAGCTTTCTGAGGCCAATGCCAGGAGTGCCTCCTCGGACTCCAACAAAATGGAGCTACTAGTCACCACACAGTGAGTACCACACGGGCATTGAATGTTCCTTCTGTGTAAGGGTATCAACATTGTGGCATTTTGTAATTGACTTCAGTTTATATCAGTGAATTAATGTTGTTGGTCATATACTTCACCTAGTAAAATATGTGTGTCATTAAGTTTCAGCCATTGGCTGGCCAGAAAAACACCATGTGAAGTTTAGTCATCAGTGACAAGTGACATCACTTTGTACACTTTTCATACATGCCCCATGAACTTGACAGTAGAACAATATTTGAAGTTCCCAGATTCCCCTGAAGATTTGATATATATGTATATAAATATATATAATGAGACACCAATCTATAATCTTTTGATGGGGAAGCATACAATTTAGCCTAATTATACTGTTACATGTACTCCATCATGATTAGTGAGGCTTTAGACACAACACTCTTGTTTCTAATTTGATGAGGGTGTTTGAATATTTGGGCCAAACACTGAGCAAGTAATATGTTTTACTTATTAGTATGAACCAAAAACATACGTAGGAGCTATACAATTTTTTAAAGTCAATCAAAGCATTTTTTTTTTTTTTAGACTTGTTCTCTATACTTGCCCCCTAATTACAAGATTTTTTTCTGCTCAATGAAATATTTTATGAACCTTAAATCTATCATGAATGGGCTAGCAGATAACAAGAGGTGAGAATTCTATACAGCTTCATAACTTTAACTGTGATTTTTTAATTTCAAGCCTCCCTCAGGAAAAAGGACAACGGTTGTGTTTATTTGTCAGTGTTTGACAAGAATCGACTGAGTGCACTATTCAAAACATTTGTAGATAAATAAATTTTGTCCCAAAGATGACAAATAATCTAGTTTTGGTTAACTGCACCATTTGCATGATATGTAACATTCCGTCTGGTGCTAAAATATTCAGATAATGTGATGGTATTGGAAATTGTGAGTTTGTTGTAAATGATTTTTTTATTTCCCAATTCACAGAGAAGGAGTTTTGCACCTAGTCATTGGTTTCTCATCAGCAGAGAAGAGGGCAACATGGGAGACTTGTTTTATGGATGCTAAACAGAAACTTTGTAAGATAATAGAACCTGATTTCTTTCTAACTAAAAATAGAAATTCCATTACAGATTTTAAACTCTGTAAGATAGTAGAACTTTGTGTTTCCTTTAAATTTAAAAATAGGAATTCCATCATAGATTTGACTTTATCTTTTTTCTGAGCTTCTTGTTATTAGTATCTGTTGTAGAGCAGCCATTTCCTTCCCTGCCATTTAAAAAAAAAAAAAAAAAGGCATTGTCCTGAGATTTTACATATCTACTTCAATTCACATAAATGGATGAATGTCATTGTTTTCAAGTTGATACAATTTAAAAAAAAAAAAATGCTTATATGGTATAACTAACATGTCATTCTGAAGCTGTATAACTCATGAAATGGTGGGTTATGCTTATTTGTTTCAGTATCTACCTCACAATTTTGCATTTATTGTTTTGTTTCTCTAGCCTTGCTTTCAGACAAACGGGCACCAGAATTTCTTCAACCTCTTCAGATCACCAAAACCAGAGCTGGCATGCAGGTGAGTACTTATGAAGGTACTAGTGTTTTACACAATAAGTTAATATGCAAACAATCACACTTCTCTGTATTTGTAATTTTATCAACTTGGGAACTAATGCGTGTTTGCAGATAACATCTCCCATGCAGTAATTAATGGTGAGGACTTATTTTTAATGATAAAGAGACAGCACAGAGAACATTGAATCTAGCTCAGTCAAGGGAAGGAACTAAGTCCAGTCAACAACATTTTTTTCCCCTTGTTTAAATTTATAACAAAAACATAATAATAGCATTATAAAGACTAGTCAAAGAAAACAGCACATCTGAAAACTCACCCAAATTGTTGGATTATTGTTTTACTGCAGCCTGAGTCCACTCTTTCTATTGTAATGGGCACAGTGCTATATTAAAGTGCTCTGCCCCCAAGCTGGAGACATACAGAAAGGGACATTTTTTAATTATCATCCTAGCTGCTTCATACCATAGTAAAACACAGTCATATAATACTCTGCGCTATATTATGGTGTGATATCTTATTATCTTATCTCTCCCTAGTTTTCCTGTGCTGCACCTATCGACGGTGTCAACTCCAGTGGGTTCCGGGATGTGTGGGTGTGTAACAGCGATGGTTATGTTGGACACATGTGTTTGTTGTCTCTCCAGCCAGAGCCCATTGTTACCCTCAATACTCCTGTCCCTGGCTGCAATGCCAGAATCTTGTGTATATGTGCAGTACCGGCTTTCAGTGGAGCATTTAGAAGGTATAGCACTTCACAGACATTGTGCTCATAATATGTCCTTACGGATTGTATCTCATAGGCATTTGTATTTGTACATGACTTGTAAACTGCTCAGTAGAATTAGCTTATGTCTACTTGTCGTTGTGAATCAGTTCTCCTTTTTTTTTTTAAATTGCACATTTCTTCAAATGACAGTTTGCACTTGTATGACAATAAAATAAATCCTCAACCCATCTGGGATATTGTTGAATTTACTAAGCACATTCTTACCTTACATTTTATACTTAAAGCCTGTTCATTACTTGTATTAAGCACATTTTGTTTTGTGAATGTTACCTCTTCTAATAACGAGTTTTGAATCTCTGTTGTTAGTTTGTATTGGTCAAGATTATTTGAGCATGTTTACCATGTTGTGGAGTGAGTATATTTGCAGATGAGAAACTTAAAGTTTATCTTTGTTCTCAGACGAGCATCTCAGAAAGGTCCACGTGGCCAGAGAGATTCTCTAGTTGTGTCCACAATCCCTGAGGGGCCACGGATAAATGTGGAGAAAGCGGATGACGAATACGACACCATCAACAATGGCTCTCCATCAACAGCCGATCCTAACACCCCAGCTACCACCATCTCAACATCCACTGACGACAATGATGCTAACGACAATTTCAATGAAGAAGGCTACCAGTCCGACTCGGACTCCAGTGACGATGAACCTGTGTCTTTCATAACCAGGGCAGACGAGCTCTACGTGGGAGGTGGGTGGTCAAGTAAGCAAGCGTGGCCCGTAGTGGGTAGCTGGTTTGCTGTGCTAGTCTCAGTAATCATCACTGCAAGTCTGCACTTAACTGTCCATGGGTTGCAAATCAGAACCCTCTGGTAATTTTCAACAAACTTTTTAAAAAAAGAGAGAGAGAGACTGAAAAAGGAGAAGACCAGAGGAGATCATGACTATCTTATTTTATTGATGTTTCAGAATGGGCTGCCAGTTGTAACAAACTGAACATATTCTGTGATTTCTCACTTGATTTTGGTCTTGATATCAAATCTTATGATGTCTAGTGATGTTTTGAATTGACTTTTCTAGCTCATGACTTGCAGTGAAGATGAAAACTGAATTTAGAAGTCAAAATTTGTTGTGTGAATCTGAAAATTAAATGCATGTCTCACATCTTTACACAGAGTATGGCGGTCATTGCTGGTTTAGAGAAAAAAAAGTTGCAGTAGTTTTTTTTTTTCCATACAGTTTCTTACTAAATCTAATAATTTTAGAATGAGAAAAGCAGTTGTATTTGATTGTCTGTAAATTAAATAGTGAATGCCTTTCCCTCTGTGAAATCAACATGAGAATGAAATCTTGAAGCCAATGAGATGAAAAATTCCAGGACAACAAAATTGAATGTTTCAAACACACTCCTGATGTAGGATAGTCTCTTAATTTGTTCATAGATGTGAAGTTCAGTCTGTCTTGTTGTAAGACATGATCACCTAACAGAGAGAGAATATAAACACTAGATAATGGAATGTTCAGTAGAAAAAAGAAAAAATGAAGTTCAGCGTGAACTGCTTCCTACTGAAGCTAAGCAAAATTAATTGAATTTTTAATGAAATTGTCCGGTAAGTACAATGAATAAAAAGAAAGATGACAGATGACTTATGACCCACTGGGAAAAGAGATGACTTCTAATTGAAATGAGCATAAAAGTCCAATGTGATATAGAGACCTGCAGTTTTTAGTTATCTTTGAATTTAGCAGTGACCATTGGAAATCACTCTTG
Organism: Peronia verruculata; assembly: GCA_038406235.1. Classification (NCBI taxonomy): domain Eukaryota; kingdom Metazoa; phylum Mollusca; class Gastropoda; order Systellommatophora; family Onchidiidae; genus Peronia; species Peronia verruculata. The sequence goes on along the minus strand of JBCAUA010000019.1, from coordinate 1,976,080 downwards.
TTTTAATGGAATGTCTCCTTCAATGTCTGGGCAGAGCTCCTGTCAGATGACGAAGCTCCTAAACCCAAGGTTTCAGAGCTGACGGAAAGCAGTCCTGATCCCATCACCACATCAGGCAACTGGGACCAGGACCCGGCCAAGTCCACCATGTGGCTGGGCACAGAGGATGGATGGTGAGTAATGTTAGTGCTCATACGCACTCACTCAGAGTTACCCATATCGCGAGCTCAGTTCTTTGTGGTGCTATCTCCATTTTGGGCTATTTGGAGACCTATATGTCATGTGAAAAGGGGAAAGTAAATCTACCATATATAGTAGTCAAACAAGTATATTTTGAAAATCATTTTGTCCTATCTCCTATGTACAAAAACAGTTGCTAAACACAACTCATCAATTTTCTCAAAATGTGAAAAATGGAGATAGGGCAACAGAGAACTGAGCTCATAAAATGGTCATCCTTTGGACAAGTCTTGTATTCAGATCATTATTAGTTCAGACATTGAACAGGTTACTCTTTTTCAAGCTAAGTTGGTGTGAAAAACTGTACAGCATTAGTAACATGTTTGTGCTTGAGTTGTTCAATTATATCCATAAAAGTGAAGTACAAGCAAATGGCAAGCTTGTTTGTATGAATATCATATGATGTTTGATCTTTGTTTACATATTCAAGAAGAGCTTTTGGATTTGTGCCATATAGGAGTGCAGACTTTGCAAGCAAAATGTTATGTAAATATATTCATGGCAAGATAGCAAGTATGTTACACATTCTGTGAACAATTTTCCTGTCTTTTGTGGGGGGGGTTATATGAAGGAAGATTGTTGCCCACAGCTTCTTTTTGTTTTTGGCATAGGTAAAGACTGATCTTTGATTTGTGTGTGTTTTTTTAATCCTCAGCATCCATATCTTCCAGTCCTGTGATAACATTAAGACCACTAAGAACAAGCTGAAGATACAGCACGGTTCTCCTGTTTACTGCATCATGTAAGTTACAGACTCACTGCTCATGTCTGATTGATGTTAGTTATGTATTTGTATGGCTAGCCTGAAAGTTGTACACAAATAGAGAGGCCAGCATATCAGAACTTCTTTAGAACAGATCAATGTCTTGCACCCAGGGCAAATGAGTCTGAAGTCGAACCAGGCAATCTCAGATGATGGCCATATTTAACTGTTTTCGGACTTGGATACCAAAATCTTTTTCAGATTTAAAACGGTTGAATTTTTGCTTTGTGAAATAAAGAAAGAAGGAAATTTGATACTGAATTGGAAAATAGTTAAAAATGGGCTTAGCTTGAAACACCTGGAGCAACCTCAGCCTCAAGCGCCAGTACCAAGGGAGGGCCAAGGTAGAAAATTATAGAGGACTTAACGACTAACATAAATGAATGTGTCCCCAGGAAACTTCTTGAATAGAATACAAAACGGAAGGGAGTCTGTATAATAGAGCAGTAACCAGCTTTTTGTGCAATATTATTGCTTGTCTCTGGTGTTTATCCCATTTAATATATTCGTGGTTAGGACATACATGTACTTATGTATCAAAAAATGTATACAATTGCATGTATGCAATAGCAGATGACACACATTCGTACTTTCACTTTCATAAGTTTGTCTTGAAAGTCCCCAAGTCTTCCCCTCAGATTCTAAATATCGCCCTTCTGTTTTTAACTTTTTAAAATTAAATTTACATGTATTTCTGACGATGGTAGTGAAACACAAAGGAATTGTAAATGTTTGCAAGAATATATACGTGTATATAAAATGTGCGCAGAATTAAAAATATTCAGAGTTGCTTAAATTAGTATATTCTACTTTTCTTAGATTAGTATATTCTACTTTTCTTTCTTAGATATCTTGATAACAAAGTTTTTGTGTCCCTCGTAAATGGAGACCTCATTGTGTACAAGAGAGATCAAGGTGGGTATCTAAGCCATACCATATACTGTAGCAAGACAGTTTTTAAATGAAAATTTGTTGAATTCTTGATCAGTTGCAAACATAAACATGATTTTTTTGATGACATTGTATTTTAATAATAACCCCATAAAATGCAATTTCAGCAGATGAATGTGAAATGTTTATAGTCTTTGTTAAGATTTCCTATTTTTCATTCTTTTGATTTTACTAAAATCATAAATGCAAAATCGATCAGAGGAACAATATTAGATAAATCAGTATTAAGCTTGACTGTTTCAGTCAATGAAAAAATGTTTTCATAAACGTTTTGCTTTAATTTGTTGTTTCCAGAAAATTGTCTTTACTGATAATTGACCTCATTTCTTATCAATTCAGACTGTATTTAGGACATTCAATTTTTTTTTTTTTTTCCTGTCCTGGCAAAGTTGTGTGATAATTTACATTGAAACTTTTTTGATAATAAAACAGCCACCAAGAGAAATTTTTTAAAACGATATTTCCCCAAAGAGTATTTTAAAAAAGTGATAACTTCTCATTAGGATATCATGAAGTTTGATTGTCTATGAACAGACAGCAGTACATGTAATCACACACCATTGCAGGAGAATCAGGGAAAACTTCTTAAAGTTCATTCAGACTCATAGGAAATTCATCCTGCAGTTTTTATATAATGTCAGACTGCGAACCCTCAGTATAAATTAAAGGCTTGTGGTTGTTGGATCCAGTGTATGTATTGAGAACTCACCTTGCTTGAACATCTCTTCACTTTATTTCTTCCCTTGAAGCAGAGGGTATGTGGGACACTGAGTGCCCGTATACCCGTACCATAGGCTCGGCTGCTTCTCCTATCACAAAGATGTTGGCTGTTGCTGGAAAACTTTGGTGTGGCTGTCAGAATCAGATCCATGTCATCAACCCACTGGCTCTCAACATTGAGGTCAGTTTGATTTGGATGAACTCACAATTATTAGTCTTTTTTATCCTTGAGATCTAACTTGTTTTGTACCAAGTAATTTCATCTACGGTCGAGTCCGCTTAAATCGAATTTGCCGGGGACCAGCCTCATAAGTTTGATTTATGAGAGTTCGTCTTCCAGTTTTTTTTTAAAAAGGGAAACAACTCCCGAATTACCTATGAGAAAAAAAAAATGAGGAGGCTGCCGCATTCTCCACATGTTCCCGATGTTTTAATATCGTCGAGTGTATTTGGGGGAATGCCATGCTTTTCAGCTATGGCCTTCTTGGACATCGCACTTCTGTCTATTTCCTGCAGCATTTTCATTTTCGATTCAATGGGTTAGAGGAAGCCATCACATAGATCTAGTCTATAAAATAACGGATTGACTATTTTCACCATACAGTGCGTTAGGGAGGACCGTCAACCGCTCATCAGACCTACATGTTACCGTAGGGTAGACTTGCGCTGGTCGAGGGTCTCATACATTTTAGGGAGGACCATCACCTGCTCATCGGACCTACATGTTACCGTAGGGTGGACTTGCGCAGTTCGAGGGTCCCAGCAGGTTAAGCCAGCGGGGTTGTTCTATTATTTGGTGTTCCTACGGTGAAAACAGCCTATCCTAACTACATGTTTTATCACCGTACGGTGAAAATAGCATCTTCCATAAAATAAAGCTGGTCAACCACAGGCGAAAGAGCATGATGTAAATACTGACCAGAGCTATATCGCCTTGCAGTGATTGTAACACAGGCGCTAGGCGCAACGCCTCGGGCTGTCTACACTTGAAGCATCGTAATAGTAATAGTACGGTACACACGCGTGTTTATCTGTTCTAACACTATAAGGTTCTGCGAAGATGCTTGATTATGGATCGACATCGCTGCTCCTCTTACACTGCCCCCCCCTCACCCCCAAGCGCCCCCTCCAAACACATGGCCCACTTGAAGCCACGGCGCCGGCCCATCCACCGCACATTTATGCAAATTAATTGCCTGATCCCTCTCGCCCCATCGGCGACGCTGTCTTCTTTGTTTCCCCCGTTGGGTGGGAACCACGTGGAGAGAAAAAAAGCCGATTTTTACCCTTTGGGGCGGCACTGACGGGGCCGATTTAAAGGAACCTCACGGCGATGGCTTCGATTTATGCAGAGGCATTTAATGGGCACAAGAAATCTATTGTTTCATTTTTATTCGTATTATCGGAAATTCGCATTATCAGAGTTCGGTTTGGGTGGACTCGACTGTATAATGAACCCCTTCACAGAGTTCCCACATAAAATAAACTCTTTTTATCTGTCAGCAAAAGCAAACAATATCCAGTTCTCAATATCACTGAACCTCAAATTGTAGATTGTAATTACATATATAAGAAGAGTATGACAGGCAAATGAAATTGGGAAAAATGAAAAAAAAATCACTATTGAATATTACTGATAACTGTCCCTGGATCTCAGTAATTCCACACATGCCTCTTTTCCCTCCTATGATACGTTATTAATCTTCACCTATTGACCCTCCCCTCTCAACTAAGCTAAAACTGCTGTACCATCAATATAAAGTATACAGTAACAGTTTTACTGGTACAAATGAGAAAAACAAAGCTTTACAGTTCTGATACTTACAACTTCACCCAGTAGAACCACATTTTCACCTCGAACTATGAAGATGCCTCTTGGAATGTCACCATACTTCTTCCCAACATGTATTCGCTCAATTGTACGATGAAGCACCAAATTAGCTGAGAAAAATCATGAGGACAAATACTTTTGCTAGTGTAATTGGTGTATTGGAGAAAGGGGGGGGGGGGGGGTGTGTGTGTGTGCACATAATCATTGTTTATCTTGACTTTATCAAAACAGATTTTTCAGATATTTTTTAACTACATTGTATCTTGACCCTGCTGCAGTTTGTCAGAATGATTAAAACTGTCTAGAGCTATTCATTCAATAATTATGATCAGTATGTAGTAAAAAGCAGCCATTAAAAAAAAAAAAAAACACTATCCTCGTTGAGAAATACAAGTTTATGTCTTGTGGATTGGGAAATATAGTTCTGATTTCGAGGCTCCTCCACTGATCAAAGAAAATGACATCAGCTCATGATATTTCCACTCATGTGTTCAAGGTCATTGTGTTTTGTCCTGGTGCAGGTCATTTACACAACCCAAGATTACAGAAAATGCAGTTGTTATTCCAGTATATGTTTCTGTTTTTTCTTTTGTGGATTATTTCATGATTGTACTCATACTGTTCTTGCTTGGAGCATTAGCTGCTGTCCTCAAAGAAAGAAAAAAAAAAAAATGAAATTGTGGAAGTAAGGTCAGATGTGTTCATGAAATCAGGAAACTCACCAAACTGGTCAATTGTCCGCAAATAACCAATCAAAGTCCTTCCATCCCTCAGAACAACCAATAACTTCTCTATAAATAAAAAAATGAAATGTAAACATAAATATGTTTTGAGACATAAAACATTTTTATTCGCAACTATTAGAATTTAACACACAAATGTTGATAATCAGTAGTAATCAGGACTGTGAATTAAAAAAAAAATTATTAACTGATGAAAAGCTGATATCATTCACCTGATAAAGACATCTAAAAAGTGCAAATTATATATAAATCAATGTGTATCAACAGAGAAATCCTAAAATTTTTTGTTAGCTACTAACTAATTCTGGCTTAACATTATGATTAGGCTATATACACATATTGTGCTGAGAAATGTAACTCATACAACCAAAGTAAAACTGAGATCAAGTTGAGGAGGTAATTTACAACTCAAGTTGATTTCAGTTTCACACTAGACTAATAAAAATAAAATATTAATTTACTGAGAATTTCTCTTTTCTGAAAGGCTGTTGCTATTCAGACCTGGGTCCCCATAGAATATGTTTGCTATACAGACCCAGAACTATTTTTAGATCACTCCAATGGATCCAGACCACAGACCCGGAGCTATTTTAGAACAGATCTGGGTCCCTATAGAATATTTTTGCCATACGGATATGGAGCTATTTTAGAACACCCCCATGTACCCCCGATGTTGCTATCCGGACCCAACCCTTTAGTATTACTTAGCTATTACGTTGGTATATGAACCCAGTGCTGGGTCCATTTAGTGTCCATTTGCTATCCGGACCCTGGTTCACTTGGTACATTGTATGTAGTGGCTTACTGTCTTGTCATGTTTTTTCTGATTACTGACTTGTTATTGGGACACATGATTTCTAAATATGCTATTGGCCTGCTACCCAGACTCAAATAATGAATCTAGTACATGTAGTAGGTAGATCTACTGGCTTCCTATGCTGACAGGGTGTCCCTTTAATACTGTTTTAGTAATGGGACACAGGTCATCTTGGTGCACGAACAACAGATCTAATAGAACGTATATTAAATGCTTGCTTAAGACAATGGCTCTTTGCCTCATTATAAATCTATCAATTAGTAGTAGCAGATATATAACTTAATACAGTGTAATAATTACACTGTATTAAGTTATATATCTGCGATCTGAGTCATTTCAAAACAAAACAAAAAAATAATAATAATAATAATTTTTTTAAAAAGTCTCTTAGAATAGTGGTTTCTTTCCAGCCAGGGGCCATCATATTACAAAATTACTGTTTACAAAAAAAAAAATAAAAAATGTAAGGCTTAGATTTTGACACTGACAAGTGACATTTAGGTACATCAACGTACAATAGGTACACAATCGAAATCGAAACCTAGTCCTTAGGAGCTGGATCTGGCGCCAATAGTGCTTCGTCCCAGTTTTCGCAAGGTGGCGAATATCGCATTTTGTCGATTTTCATTTTTTTTTACTCAAAACCGCATAGTATTGATCCCTCTATAACCTTAGGGTGTCTCACGGTGCTGATATGCATAGTTTCTAAGATACTGTCTGAAGTGCCGAATACGAAATATCCATCCACTGTAACAAACATGCAATTCGTCACTATGAAAAAACTAGTTTGAGAGAAATGCTACCATATCTATTTTTCACAAACTGATGAACGCAACATTTCCACTTATTGTGACAATGCCTGTTGTTCCATTGGAAAATGATATTTTTTTAGAATGAAGCTCCACCTAGCTTTCCATAATTATCAAGTGGACCTATTCTCTCCTGCATAGTATGGTTTAACTAAACATTCACTGAGAGTGAGAGTTATCTTGAACATTTCTCAGCGATTATCAATCAATCTGCTGTGTTGAATCTCTCTTGACAACAAGGTAAAACATGGGTAAGTATTTGGCACGATAGATACAAAATCTTCCTATGGAAATAAGCAGATCACGCCTCAGTGTTGAAACATTAATTCTCAGCTAGGAAATGTACAAAAGAGACTTTCATTCTCATATTAGTCAAAAGTGTAAATTTGATTAATATATTTTAGCCGATTTAAAAACTTGTATATGAAAGAGACGAGTTTGACTATGAGAAAGTAAGTTCTTATATGGGGTAGATTTTATAATTTTTTTAATACCGGTAATTAATTGTTGTTAACTTTATTGTTTGGAGTCTGTTAAAATGTCAGTAGATATGTAAAATGTGCATGAACTGAGAAATGTGTCAGAAACTACATGTATTATGTTGCTATTTACTCTCACATTTTTAATGTTCAGATGTGATCTACTCTGCATGCTGCTCTTGCTTGTCCCTACTCTGCCATGATCATTTTATCAATGACAGCCCATTGCAGAGTGCACCCTGCCACTCACTCAGGAGATAGTGAGATTGCAATGGGCGTGCTTGATATCACTGAGAATGAGACTTATCTTGAACATTTCAAAGAAAAATATGAAAAGCATGAGAGTGAAAAAGTGAAAGAGTGAGAGATGAATGAAGAGTGTAAACAGAAATCTGGCCAAAATGGAAAGTTTTGTGCCGCTGCTTTGGACTTTCAACAGGTCATTTACCGTAAAAAAAAAAAAAAACCACTTTCCAGAGTGTTCTACAATCATAATTTTATGATCTATGAGATAGGCATTGGGAATGGGAAAGACAGATCGTTCTTGTGGCACGAGGCCATTGCCAAGAGAGGCTCAAATGAGAAAGCAACTGGCACCTACCGCTGCCTCAAATAAAAAGATGAAAATGGCCTGGAGGAAGTTGCTCTATTTTGTAATGGATGCATAAGACAGAACAAAAATTCTGTTATTCCTGCCATGATTTTACATAGGAAAATGCGAAACACTTTTCAAGAGTGTTCACTACTTCGAAACCAACTATGACCAAAACAAAGGAGATGTTATGCATTCAGTGACTGATACAAAATTAAGGCGACAACCTGAGATAATGCTACTAGCACAACTGGCCATCCTCATTAAAATGACAAGAGCCTCAAGACAAGAGCAGTACACACTACACAGTATGTCAGATGAATACATCTGATGTTCTTGATTCCAAACTGCCTGGGTAACAACTACTCAAATGGAGACACACTAACAATGGAGAGCTTCAATGGCTTGATGTCATGCAATTGTTATCACATTGGATAATAAATACAAAGTTAACAATCACTTTTTGAAAGACGATAGTACTGTCCTTTAACTTCTTTTTTTTTTTTTCTTCACAGCAAATGAGAAAGGAGAAATGATGCCTATGTAGTTTTTGCGAAGTGTTGAACAGGTG
>JBCAUA010000019.1:1945081-1955315 GCA_038406235.1 Peronia verruculata | reverse complement strand
AAATCTATTGTTCCGTTTTTATTCGGATTATCAGAAATTCGCATTATCAGAGTTCAGTTTGCGTGGACTCGACTGTATGTTCTTGATCTGAATACAAAGTAGAAAATTAAAGATGATGACTCAAGGCAAAATACTGCTACTACTAGCTTAGAGTTAAGAGGGGGAAGTGCTGTCAATCTTGCTTCAAGTTAAGTCAACACTTTTTCTCTGTCCCAAGAGGTGGACTTAAACAAATGCCACTGTAACCATGTGCCTGACTTTTGCTCATTGCATTCATAAAAAAAGTAACAATTTTTTGTGGATTTTGGTAGGATCTTTTCCTTTGGCATGCAAAAATTGCATAACTCCCTTCACCTCTACTTTTGACCATTCTGCAATGGGAGCCGCCTTGTAAAGTTTGACATGATAGAAAGATACTGAAATTTGGCCTTTAAAAAAAGCTTTGAATTTCCTGTTGCACACCATTTCCATACAGATTTTAAAAATATTGATTAGTCTGAAAGTTATGGCTATTTATTTATCACTTTCCAAACAGCCTTAGTACTCATACTCGTACATGTAATGACATGTACATTGCATTTCTAAAGATTTTTATGACAAAAGCACATGAAAAGCCTCTTTCATACATGTGGTATTAAAAAGGTGCAGGATCAATAAGTCAGTGTACAGTGTATTTATTTTGTGAGGACAGTCAGAAGCGAAGTTTGTAAATTCTATATTGGCTAGCGTTAGCCTGAAAACTGAATAAAAATATTTTGTTGGTATCCTGATTGATATTTATACACGTATAGATGTACTGGGTTCAGTATAGTCAGAATACTTTTTAGACATACAAATTGTGTAATGTGTGATTGTACTTGTTAAAATATTCCTCTGTAAAGAAAGAGCTACATAGATTTAGTTGTTTTTAGGGTAGCATTTTTTTGGAGAAAATGGCATACAATGGAGAATGAGTACAGTAGATAGGATATGATGCAATGCTACACATCTTTTTCATACTCGTCTAAAACTTTTGAGTTTCACAAGAGGTGAGCAGCTGGAAAACTACATGTTTGTGTTTGATGGGAATTTAAAATTGGAAAATTTTCACTGTGAATTGTAAGCCTACTTCTCAAATACCAAAGTGTTATGAGAACTTTCAGTATGTGGATCCATTATGATCTGCAAAGATGTCTAGTATTCCTCATACATTTTGTCACTTTATTCTTATCTGTATAGGTGTGAGCCTTTGTGTATAACAGTAATGTAAATTTGAAGCCTTATTTGTTTAAAATACATGTAGTTGCTGAGAATGAAAAAGATTGGTGCCTTCATATATCTGGTGCTCTCACAAATTGTGCTGAATTTGTATTGTGATAGTGAATATACATTGTTGTTTCATTTACTTTTCTGTTGATGTGTTTTCGACCACATTTTAAGTTGCAAATTCTTGGAAGAGTTTTAAGTGTTCATTTTTTTGTAAAATTTTCAAGATCACAAACCATTTTCTGTTATGAAAAAATGTTTCAGGAAATAAGTTCAAGTTTCGTGGATGTGGGATCCTAATTATTGTCTGTGGCAAGGTAGAAATAAATTGTAAGATGAATTCTACAGACTGAACAATGAGTTTTTAATTTAACCAGGAGTCATATGAGCAAGAAATGTTTTATGTTTTGCAGTAAGGAGTAAGTACAATATAATGTTTGTGTCCAACATTCTCTTGAATTGTATGTTACAGAAAGGGCATTAAGGACAGATCCGGTAAAAACAACCAAGATCTGAAATCATACGTTACAATGACATTGCATTTGCCCATACTGTTGCCTGGGTGAGCGGTGCAGAAGCAAAATGTTGTGAGTGGTATGTTTTCCACGAGCTGTTTTATGGTGGTTATTATAGGCAACTATCTTATGCCATCTGTTTGTTATTTACTGCTGAGTTGCCAGCAATGTATGTATATAATTTGATGTAGATCTGTCCATATGAGTACATAGTTCTAACAACGATGTAGTGCAATCTTGTTATAAAGTATTTTCTTGCTGTTTTATTTACTATATTGACAACTTTAAATTTTGAAATGTTCATATAAGTATGTTTACAAACCAAAATGCAATCAACAGTCATTTAACCTCGGTCAAGTGCTGTACCGTTGTAAAAACTGAAAAAAGTGTATAAATATACATGATATAGTCGGCCATAGACCGTTTTACGATACAAATCACCTAAGTTATATTGTTGTGTATAAGTCGTTAGTTTTGTAAATAAGGGAAAATTTTTGACATAAGGAGATACCAACTCCTTTTGCGATGTGGGCAAGATGACACAGTTCATTTAGATGCATGGAAATTATGATTGTGTATCAGAGTTAGCTAGACTCAGCGGTGTCGTGATGATTCAGGATTTTGACACTGTCTATGCAGAAAGTTTGGCCAGTTGTCTTTTGCCCACCGCACTGTATTTATAAAGAAAATAAAAAGTAAACTTGCTGATCATGACTTTGTATTCATTCTGCAAAAATGGAACAAAATGAGAACATAAAAAACAAAACCCACTAAATAAAAATGTTTACCATGTTGAGAAATATTTTAAAAAGATGCAACTAATCTATATTTGTTTGAACTGTCTTATGCACGAGCCTAAAATCTTGCCCTCTCTCACACACATTCTTACATGCACAAAAAGACACTTGTCACTGAATATTTACTGGATATTTATTTGAGTTTACTCAACAGTTTTGTCCAGACCTGCGAAAAAAACAAAAGGAAATATTAGTATGTATGATGATAAGTGGAATAAAAGAAGTAATGTGGCAAACCAGGCCATACATGGAAGTTAATGGGTTATCCTACACCTCTGCGGAAGTATTTTTAATATTCTTGCAACCTCTAACAATACAGCCAACATACTGGAGAGAAATAAAGCTGCTTCTCAAAAAGAACAGTGCCTCACAATGCAAGCAGGCAGATGAACTGGTCATGGCTCACTACCATGTGATTACTTTGACATCCAGAAAAAATTCACTATAACTTATACTAATGTACAGACACTACATCTCTTGTAAATGGTGAAGCATAGAAAACACCATATAATATTCTACCATCAGAGATATCTAGACATTCACACATTTCTCTAGTGGGAAAGAATCGATCACCTGCAATCAAACAATACATTTTTTATAAAAATGGTAGAATCTAGTCCAATTCATCAAGCCAGCAGAAAAAGATAAGCACAAAAAAAAAAAGGTAAAAACCTGTTGCTGACAACTCCAGAAAACTTGCCATTTAAGCTGGACCACCAGGTCCTGGACCAGTTCCAATAGCTGGGGTGACAGGGTCTGTGGGTTTGCCACTCTTGGCTTCACTGTAGGGCTGAGCAGGGGGAGCTTCATCTTTAGGCTCCACGATGCTGACATGATCTGGCAGTGGGCGGCGGGGACCAATCTTGCCAGTGGGGTCCCATGGCAGCATAATCTTCACTTTGATACCCAGCACACCTATTGCAAGAACAAGAATTATGTAAAAAATTATGACAATTATCCATGCAAAAGACACTAAGGTAATAACTTATACTAAAAAACATAATTCACAAAAAGTCCACTCCGTTTTTTTTTTTACTTTTACAGCAGCAGATACATGGCTTCCATTTTTGTCTCTAAAGGCTGCTAAGCAGTCATTATTAAGGGTGGGCCAATTCACCAATCTGGCTGAATCGCAGCTCTGAATTTTTTTTTACCCAAAATCAACAAACACGACTCCCAATTTTTTATTCTGGGTCAACATGATAGTCAATGAAATGCAGAGAAATATTTTGTGTTTCCCAAAATAGTAAGAGTTGGGTTAGATTCATTTCTCCAAGCCCTCAATCGACTTTTGGATTCTGATCTAGAATCAAAGAATCGGCTGAATCGCTTCTGCCCGAACACAGTACTGCAGTATGGGAGACTAGCTGTCAAGTTGTGACTTATGCAAAAGTAGGTCGGCACAATAGTTGTCAAGGGCAGAGTAGCGGAGTCGTGCTAACGTTATGCAATCGTCCTTTTGTTAGACCACATTTGGAGCGAAATTTGGTGAAATCTTGCGGACTGTAGGTCAATTGTTATTTCTCTTTTCTTTTGTATTGTTTTTCTTTGTTCTGTTTATTCAGAGAATTGGGGAATAAAAGGATGAACATGTGCCATCAACTTTGCTATGACCAGAATACATTCATAGCAGTAACCCTGACCAGGTCAGTGAGCCTCATTCACCCCAGATGGACATCATGATTAAACTTTTGACTTCATTCACACATCTTTTGCACTGGCTGATACTGAATTTTTAAAAAATCACAATACTCATCATCCATAGTTATATACATGATATATACATTTTTATGTTCATATACAGCTGAAGGGTCCAGCTGTCATTAGACATTACAATTCAATATTTTGGTTCTAAAAAACAGCAGCATCCTGATTGTGGTGTCCTTCAGATTGGCTCTTCGTTGAGAGACAAGCTCACCAGCTGTTGAGAACAGTCTCTCTAATGAGACACTTGCGGCACAGCAGGCTAGGTATTTCTTCGCTTGATCATGTGGTTGTGGGAAAACGCTGGCATTCTCCTTACACCGGATCAATGGACTTTCCTGTCGTGGAAGCAGATCTCATTCCAAATGTCTTGTCATTTCATTTTGTGGACTAAGGAGGGTAGAAGCGGTTGACTTCTTGGCATCTCTAATTTTTTAATTCGAATGACTCTACAGTCTATTGAATACAGTGCTGGTAGTTGCTGCTGGGGCCTGCTCCATCTCCTTTTCAGCTGATTCAGGCACTGGCCTCACAAGACCCATCAGTCTGTCTCTGATGACCTGGGCATTAGACTGATCCCTGAAGTCATGCTTCTTAAATCATGAATCTACAAAGATTGCTGCTGCCCATAAAAATCTTTCCTCAGATCCAGCAAACCTTAACTGTAATCCTGCCTTTAGTGCTGCAACTAAGTTATATGACACCTAGTGCAGAAGACTTGACAGGTTATCAATCAGTGGAATGATCTTAGAGGCAATTGGAAATTTTTCTGTGCTCATTTCGTGTGTTGTTAGTTCAAAAGATTCCAGCACATTTACTGTTTTTAGTTCCTCCTCTGTTAGGCACTGGTCTGGCTTGTCCTCTTCCAACAGAGCAGCTTTAATAAAGCGGTAAAGGTGCAAGAAATGTTGGAACATAAAAAAGTGCTGTCCCACCAGTCGAAATGGCTTCGAGGTTACCCTGGCCTCCCTTTAGATGCGTTGGTTTCATGCTATGTTCAAAATGGGATACAACATGCTTCATTTTTCACTTGACATCAGGGATGTCAAACTGTTTTCACAAAAAAGTCAGAAAATGCTGGAAGTTTTCATTGTTTTTTTTGTTTTTTTTGAAGTCTGCAAGTTTTCACAAGATCCTGGGATGAGACTAAAATTATACAACATGTAGAAATTCCCAGAACTAAAAAGATCCCACAGGCAGTACCGTCATTGTAGTCATCAAGTGTAATGTGATTAGGTCTATTCTAGATCTACAATCTCTCATCTTGATCTAGACCGCGAACAACTGCCCTCTTACATTAGCTTTTCTAAGATCACGGACACATTTTTTTAAAATTAATTGTCAGTACTCTGATGTGCTGATTTTCTATCAACAGCTCTCATGCGACTGCATGTTGTCGGATGTGAAGTATTATGCGGTACAAAATTCGATCTCGACTATCGTCCGAAGTACAAGGATAACTCTCTCGTATTTGTTATTTACTGTCATCGTGGAAAATTTGTATTCCCAATTATTATAAAACGGAGATTTTCTCGTGGATTCAGTAAAAGTTGGCGGTTGATCGGCTCAGAGTAGGAAAGTTGGCGGCGACCAAAAGGTTGGAAGTTTGACATCCATGTGATATCCTCCATGCCAGCTTGAGGAGAATTCAGAGCATCCATCACAACAAGGTTGAGGGTGTGAGCAAAACAGGGTCCATGCCGCACACCCAAAATCTCCACAGCCTTCAAGTTTACAGCATTGTCTATTTCATAGCAGAGACTGTTTTTAATGCCCGATGTCTCCATGACATTCTTGAGTGTGCTGGCAAATGGCTTGTGCTGTGAGGGCCGTTCCAATTCTCACTGTGTCCAGAATGCAAGATTGAAGTTCCCACTCATCACTGATGAAGTGGGTAGTCACAATGATAAATCCCTGTATCTGATGAGATGACCAGTGGTCAGTAGTCGGGACATGTAATTTGCCTTCTCTGGCATGTGGACCACTCTTTTTTTCACTGACATATAACTGGGGAAGCAGGTTTCTTGTCAATGTCCTCCAACTTGGCAAAGTGTATTTGGGGTCAAGGTCTTTAACAAATCGTCTCAGCCCTCTATCCTCGACAATAGAGAAATGCTGAAGGTCTGCAGCAATCATCTCTATAAGGAGTTTATCCAGTGTCTTGTTTTGGGCCACTTGGGCCATAAGGCGTCCATCTCTCTATTGCCGCTACTAGGTATATCTGAATCAAGGATCTGGTTCCGCCAGTACTTGATGAAGTGATTAGTTGTGTTCGGTCTCTTTTTCCCTCTTAGCCACTTCAAGGCCCGTCAGATGAAATTTCTATAGGTGTTTCATCATTGTTGTTGTAGACCTGTGCATCGTGAGGACTGACCTGCAGAGTTTACACGTCGCTTGTTTTCAATCATCAGATCTCTCTCCATCAGCTTCCAAACCACACTGCGAAATCCAGATGCAGAGTATGATGCCATTTGAAAATGCAACCCAAACAATAGGTGACAATATAAAAATGCAATATTTACAGACAAATCAGAATATGACATGACAACAGCAGACTATCAGAAACAAAGTGAAAGTCAAAGATGAGACAGTGTGAAATGCCTGTTAGCGGGAGAATGCAAAGTAAGTGAGGAAACTAAGGGAACTGACCACTGGGCATTGTTTCCAGATTTGGATTATTTTGATTGGCATATTGAGATGATTAATATTACTTATGCCAGAAATCGAATCGCTCCATGCAATCGTACGCACTGTTTACACTGACTGCAGTACAAAGTAACAATAGTAAGCATGTGTGCCTTTGACCTTGGCCTGCTAGCACTGAGATGTAAACACTGTGATACCGCCATGCCACCACTATTCATAACCAATGTCATGTGAGCATGTTCACCCTAGAATCAGCCACAATCTCCCTAGAATCGGGTCTGATTCAAAAAGGCTGAACATTCCTCTTTACTTCGACTCAGAGATGCAATAACTTAAAACTGTTTGTTATGAGCATTTTTGTCAATTGGCTCAAGACATGCTGATCTATTTACTCAAATTTTCTAGCAATATAGTATTTCTCTGGTGGTAGGAGTGGTTATTTACAATGTTTAAAAGGGATTTATTATGGTAAAATTATGTTTCTCGTGCTTCATTTTCTCCTTCCGGCCTAAGTCACGAGTTGTGTTCAAATTGACCGTGATGTTTGATTCGTCAGAATCGAATCGAACTTCCTGAATTCATCAAATTTCTAATTCCGACTCAACTCAGCCCCATCCTCAATGTATATTATCAGGGGATGTCAAACATAAATTGACAGTAATCTAGATCTACAACGAATGCAGGCATTCTTCTGGGTTGTGACTTACAACACCGAGCTGACTTTTGTGCTGATCAGCAGCACACCCTCCCAACATTCACTACACACAGGGTCTCTCATTCTATAAGCCCCAGATTAGCATGAAGCCTCCAACACACCAGATTTACAAAGCTATTACATTGATAGCTGTAGTTCTTTTTTACAATTTGCTGAGTGATGGGCGCTTAAAATAGGTGCAAGACTTGGAACAAAGAAACACTGTGGGGGAAAAAAGATCAAGACTAAATCTGCTCATCCGAGTAAACAACTTGAATTGTAAGAACGTCATAGAAGGCTATTCTAGCACTCCTTACCTTGTCTCAACAAGACGTGACGAACTGCAGTGTCAACGTAATCGTTCAACGGTTCACCACTGTGAATCATCAAACCATCAGTGAATTTCATGGACTTGGCTCTCTGACCTCTCAATTTGCCTGACACCACCACTTCACAGCCCTTAGCGCCTGACTCCATGATGAATCGCAAGACACCATAGCATGCTCTGTGGAATTAAGGAATTTTTTTTTAAGATCAGATCTTAAATTCAAAATTCAAATAATAATTTTAAAAAAAAAAAAAAAGGCAAAATAGAACTGGAGAAAAGAGAAAAATGGCATACAGGAAATTATCGACGAATGAACGAACGGGCGAAGGGAAGGAAAACTGAAATAAGGGCAATGTTATCACAGAAAACAAAAAAGCTGAAGACAACAATACACACTGTTAACAGAGAGTAGAATAACCACAGAAGAAATGGAGTAAAAGTTAGAGTGAAAACTGAGGATAGACAACCAGAAAGACAGGGACAGAAAAATACGGAAAGAAAATACAGCCAGAGAGAGGTAAAGAGAGATAGCAGAATCTTTATCAAAAACGGAGGCTAGTAAAAGAGATGTAATACGGTGACGTAGGAGCGAGAAAGGGAATCATTCCTCCATACAAAGCAACAACAACAGCAGGAATAGCAGCAGCAACAACAACAACATAGACAAACAGTGGAATAGAGTGAGAGAAAATGGACAATGTATACAGTGAGAGGGAAAGAAAAAGAGAAACAGTCTATCTAGGAGCAAACAGAAGAGAGAAAGGGAAGAATAACTGAACATAAGGGAAGAAAGTTAGCCATGTACAAGTTGTGTGTGTTTTTTTTTTTTTTTTGTTATTTAACAAACTGAAGGAATGAGATACAGCAAGAGAACAGAATAAAAGTTAGAAGAAATGAATTTTGTCAGAGAAATAGGGGAAAAGAGCAGCAAGAAGCAATGAGCTGATGGAAAGAAATCAAACAAAATCAATACGAGAGAAAATGGATCCAAAACGTGAAAGTTTGAGAAATCGATATAAAAAAGAGAACGGGTGGTAGGAAACTCGGAAACTTCTCATGCAGCATGTTTCAACAACAGAATCTCCTGAGGGAAAACTGGCCCGTTGTCAGCCTCGGGCAACGACTGGAAGAAACAAAGCGAAATAGCTTCAACACAAAATAGCAGTAACAACAAGAAAATCAACAAGACAGCAGGAGAAAGAGCAGCAGCAAAAAAGAAACAAAAAAATAGTGTAACACAAGCAGTGATAGAGCTAAAAAAAAAACTGTTACTATAGCAACAATCTCAATGTCGTAAAAGCCCGGGTAGAAAAAAAAAAAAAAGAAAGAAAAAACATGTTTTCAAAGAGAACTGACAGAAACAGAAAAGAAGAGACAAGTAAAAACGAGGAGGAAGAAAGGGGAGGAGGGGAAGAAGATAAAAAAAAAGACAGAGAAAAAAGACGAAATGGGAGGACAGGAGGAAGGAGAAAAAGAAGGAAGGGGGGAGAAGAAGAAATTATAGAAGGAGAGGAAGAAGAGACAGAAGGGAGAGAAGGAGACGAAGAAGGAGGAGATAAAGAAGAATTGTTGCAAAGGTTCAATCACTGTGAGTACAAGACGAGAGGGGAGGCTGTCTCGTATAGTTTTACATTAACTATCTTGTGGCGGTAGCTGGGAATACGAGTTGTAATGTCCAACTACCCGGTTGGCGCACTTGCTGTCCTAGTGTTCTGTGATCTCCGGCGTGAACGTCGTTATGCCTACGTGTCAGGACAGCAGAAGATGGTCATGTAATAGTCTGGGGGAGTATAGTTCAATATTAACGTACGATTTCATGAGGTATGGAAAGTGAAAATTGTTTAAAACTTAAAATAAAGCATCTTATTCTTATCAAAGGGCTCATTTGACACTCATGTTGACTGAATAATTGGGAGGAAAAAAAAAAAAAAGCAAAAATAAAAAAAGTATTAAACGTAAAATATCTGATGTCAGTTCACTATCAGATGCAAAATAAGCCTCGATGACACGGGGGAGTTGTGTATTGATGCTCTCTAGAAACGTCACGAGTCATAATACATATCACCAAAAACGCCTTATTCTTTTGAAACATCACTGTTCCTCCACACCAGACACAGCCTGATGTACCAACCACGATTCCAGGGATTTTCTTTCTGACGCAGCAGCCTAAACTTCAACGTCTACAACTAAACATATTCTAGCATGTTACGTCATTGGACGTCGTCATCAATAGATTTGTTCCGACTAAGCGAACGGCTGGAAATCCCCGTCTAATTTTAGTAGGAGGGCGTACAAACTTTCTAAA
>JBCAUA010000019.1:1918097-1931587 GCA_038406235.1 Peronia verruculata | reverse complement strand
ATCAGGTATTAAGCACTCTCGCGAGATCAGAACGGTTCGGGAAAACCGGAGGCGCGGACTTCGCAGCACTGACGATAGATCTATTTCTAGATCCACTGAAACTTTTAGTAAAATTACGTGTAGGAGTTCATTGCTTCGGAACAGAATGTTTTTCTCATTCCATTCACTGCGATTGGCCTGCCTAAGAACCTGCATCCATTTCGGTAATAAAAAAGATCCATCTAAGAGCCTGGTGTCGGGACAGGACAGATAAGTGCTCATGGCATAATTTAAAATCAAATTTTCTTCTTGAGAGAAACTTACAGCATTAGAATAGGGAGGAGGTGGAGGGTACAGTGAGACGAGTGGCGAGTGACTGCATCACCTGGTCGCACATGGACTGGCACATATTCATTTTGTTTGTTTTGCTAACAATGGGCAACACCTTTGATTGGTTTTAACTCACTGGACCTGTAGAAGGAGCTGGACAATATTGATGAAAGAATAGAGAAGAAAGTTTTGAACCTGTTAATATGTAGATCTGATTATAGAATACTTGCTTTGGAGAATTCTGTTTTTGTTCCTGTAGATAAATCTAAAAGTAACACTTATGATCAGGTAACTGGCGATCAAAACAAAGGTCAGATGCGTCGCATAGTCTTTCAATTTGCCTCTTTGAGCCCGTCTGCCCAAGACCTCTCATTTTGTCTTCTGATGACCAGGCTCTCAGATGGACCACTGTATTAATGGAAACAACTGCATTCTGTAAACCCTGGGAATTTTGATTCCCAGGAGTTTTTGTTCTATTTTTTGGGGGGGGAGGGGGGGGGGGGTAATTTAACCCAATACCACACACAAATGCTGATATACGGCACTTGCCAGCGCTGATTCATTTTGGCATATACACCGAATTACACAGATTTTCAATTATTTTTCCATTTTCAGGTAATCAAGAGCAATGTCATCATACGCCAAGGTATCCCCTCCAGTTTCACCAACACCCTCTTCACCACCTGCGTCCCCATTCCTAAACAGAGCAAACAGCAATGGCAGTACAAGCTCAGTTACACACAGACGGGATTCACATCTCACAGCAACAGCGAAGAGACAGAAATATTTGCGGCGCTTGGTCAAGTTTCGACAAATGGACTTTGAATATGCATTCTGGCAGATGATCTATTTGTTTATCTCCCCACAGAAAGTGTAAGTTGCATTGTTGGAGTGTGGGTTTGTGGGCTTTTTTTTTAAATGTGCCATCACAATGATTCAAGTCAGGAATTATGGCTGTTGTTGCAATTGACAAATGCCTACTGAGGCAGGCATGTTAACCCCTTTGGTGCTTTCAGCTAGAAGTGCCCTGTGCCAGGGAGTTTTTCTCTATCTTGCCCACAATCAGATTGATTGTACCAAATTCTCTCTAACTTCCCTAAGTATCCTGAACTATTCTCTAAATATGTTTCTCTATCTCCTAAATTCTATTTTTAGACTTCTTGATACATATTTATGTGTGAAAAAAAAAATAAGAAAAGAACCCTAAGTGTATTTATGTCTTTCTGTTACTGTTAGTCTGTAGATCTAGATCTAGAACTTATGTACTATCTTACTAGGTCTAGATCTAAATATAGATCTAACTGAGCTACCTTCATCATCATTATATTCACTAAGAAGATATTCAGCAGCACTATCACAATTGTTCAGAATCTGTTCTAGCCCTTCTGATGATGTTTTCCTTTTACTCGTTATTTTGGCCAAAACACAAAGATCAGAAAGTACACACAAATTCCACTGATTTCCAATTTAAAAACAACCGCTTATACACAGCTGATACTTCGAAACAAAACAAAGGAGGCTGAAGCTAACAAGGGAAGTCACTTAGATAATTAACAACCTGAAATGTTCTTGAAATTGGCTGTCATCACAGGCCAGGAATGGTTACGGGCTTAGGTGCATCGCGCACAAATTTAGCACAGAATGGTTCCACAGATACCACCATTTAGTCTACTTAATGTCAAAAATTTATGATGCCCCTGTTCTCACTTTTCCACTAGATGATATAATGGCTTGAAACAACACACTTCCTGTCTGTAGTTATGCTCTGGATATCAGTTGCACTTGGCTTTCTGGCCAAAAGTACCAGTTTCTCAGTTGCACTTGGCTCTCTTGGGAATAGTGCCAGATTCTCATAGTAGATCCAGTACTATTTACTCATGGTTTACTGGCATTTATAGGTAGTGGAATTAGTTTAAAAGTAAAGGAATCAGAAAAAATTGCCATGAGTTTCGGTCAGCGCCACCACAGAGGTAAAAATCAGCTTTTGTCTCTCCACGTGGTTCCCACCCCATTGGGAAAACAAAGGGGACAGGGTTGCTGTGGGGGTGAGAGGGATCAGGCAATTAATTTGCATAAATGTACTATGAATGTGCCCTTCGTCGTGGCTTCAAGTGGGCCTATGCCTATGTGTTTGGAGGGGACAAGGGGGAGAGGGCAAGGCATACGAGGAGCAGTGATGTTGATCGATAATCAAGCATCCTCGCAGAGCCTTATAAGTTATACTGTTATAGTGCAAGTAGACGTGGTCAAACACATGCATGTATGAATTGTGTGGTCCTATTACTATTAGTATTACAATATTTCGAGTGTAGACAACCCTAGGCTTCAAGTGGGCCTATGCCTATGTGTTTGGAGGGGGAGAGGACAAGGCATACGAGGAGCAGCGATGTCAATCGATAATCAAGCATCCTCGCAGAGCCTTATACTGTTATAGTTCAAGTAGACATGGTCAAACACATGCATGTATGGTCCTATTACTATTAGTATTACGGTATTTCGAGTGCAGACAACCCTAGGCGTTGCGCCTGTGTTACAATCACTGTGTAGCAGAATAGCTCTAGTCAGTACATGTATTTACATCGTGCTCGCTCTTTAACCTGTGCTTGACTAGCTTTTTGTTATAAATTAGATCTACGTGATGGCTTCCTCTAACCAATTGAAGAGAAAGAAAATGGCTCTTTCCATTGCATCGAAAATGAAAAATGCTGCAGGAAATAGACAGAGGTCTGTGCGATGTCCAAGAAGGCCATAGCTAAAAAGTATGGCATTCTCCCAGATACACTAGACGATGTATCCAGAACATGTGGAGAAAGGGGCAGATGTCTCATCTTTTTTTGCCCCATAGTTAATTCGAGAATTGTTTCCCTTGCCAAAAAACTGGAAGATAAACTCTCTAAAATGTGCATTTATTTTTTTAGGATGAGACAAAAATGCTAGATGTTTGTAGCAAGCTTATATATCTGTGCTTGTAATATTTTTGTCTTTGGAACGACTCATTCTGTATCTCCAGGTGGTGCTTAACTTGGATTGCATCGAATGACCCAACGTTAGGTCTCTTCAATAAAAATATACAGAAAGTTAATCTTTCTTTCTTTTTGCTTTGCTTAAATATTATCCCTGCAATGGTTAGCTACACAGTCATGACCAGTTATGGAAGAATTGTTCACAGGACAGTTATTCCACCTTTGATACACAAGAAGTCAAGACTCTCTCTTCTCATGATAACTCACAATGTTTGATGAATGCAATATTCACCACTATCATGTGACAATAGGAAGATCCAAAAGAAGCTCAGTGAAACACTGACAAATATGATGAGTTTGTTGTTTAAACTTTGGGATTGTGTCACAGAGGGATTTGTCTCAATCTAATACAGTACATCTATGCAAATAGTAATGGTAATAATAATTTATAGCCTAGGGCATATAAAAATTTAAATCTTGTGATTTTGTGTTCCTGCTATTTTGCTTGATGTCTTTACAAATGGGATGATTACTGTTTAGCAATTAATTTAGCAAGACCAAGAAGGAAGCTTATGAAATTCTCATATTTTCATCAAACAGGTACAGGAACTTTCAATACAGAAAACGTAAGTTCCTTAGGTTCCTTTTGTATTCAACATATCCTTAGTTTCTGTTGTCTTAAATGAGGCAAACGTAATTCATGTTTTGTGCTTTGATAGCCTATTAGACTTTAGATGAACGTAGAAAACAAATCTGTTGCTTTTATAAAGTGAAATTGATGTGAAAATTGTCATAAAAGTCCCTACATCTATGCTTTTGAATGCATACATTTTGCCTGACAATGCTTCTTTTTTTTTTTTTTTTTTCCACGAGAAATACAGAGTCTCGACCTTTAGCCTTTTGTATACACAAACTGGAATTCTTAAAATTAGACTTCGCAATCTTATATCAGCTTTTGTTTATGTGTAACCTACATTGCTTCATTCTTTTTTTTTCCCCTGTTTTTTTCTCCTAGTTTTTGGTAGAACTGTTGAATATTTTCAGTGATGCAGAATAAAATAGGAGCCATTGAAGCCTAAATGGAAAGCACAACAGATTTCTATTTTCTTATGTTTTCAAGGTCATGGTCCATGGTTCTGAGCTTTGATCATCCCATTTAAAAAAGATCAAAAGTAATAGTTACTGTTGGCCAAAAACAATAGTGGAATCAATCATTTCATAAAAAAAAAACAACCCCAAAAACATACAGCCTAAAAACAAAAGTTCAGTTTTCTACTATGTGTAAAAGTAGACGTATGCTTCCTTAAAGTTGAAATTTGCTCCTTATGATTTGCCATTGTATGTCCTTTTTAATTATTTCTCTTCAGAAACAAAGGATCAGTGGGCAAGAGATGATCCAGCATTTCTTGTCTTGCTCACATTTTGGCTCTTTGGTGAGATATATCAATGTTTATTATGCTGTTAGTTTCTACCAGGTTGGAGAGAAAACAAAAATGCACCATTAAGTCTGCAATACAAATTCTCTGAGTTAGCCATTTCACATCGCGCCTTGCCCGAACCCAAAATTCTCTTCTGACGTACTGATTTTGGATAAAAATTCCCTGTAAATGCAGCATTTTGTGTGAGATGACATTTTCTTACAATGTATAAAACATAAAAAAAAATTTTTTGTGACTTATTTTATTTCATATTTGCCAGACGAAATGTGATATTATAGTAATGTTACATTTAAAAAAATAATGCACATCAATAGTGGTACTGCTCTATAGGCTACTAGGGCGGCATCACATGAAAAAGTTCAAAGAATATAGTATTAGTAAGCTAGATGAAGGTGGAAAGTTACTATAATCACATGGCGGAAATAAATGGTGTTCAAAGATTTGTCTTTCATTGACATACTTTGTGATCCCTGGTATTTAATTCCATGCTATATTGAATATACAACTGAACTTGTTGTATTTTTGTTTGTATAATCTTTATTTATTCATATCTTTGCTTGCAGCCTCCTCAATTGGATTTGCTGTCATCCTAAGTTTAGGTGTTGTGGGCTTCATCAAATTTCTGATGTGGGTGATATTTGTGGACTGCATTGGTGTAGGACTCCTAATTGCAACTTTATTCTGGTATGTTCAGTTCTGGAAATGAAAAAAAGAAAGAAAAGGGTGTCAGAGAAATATATTCTTTCACTAAACATATACATTCAGTTTATTGGGAACAACAAGATTTCAGGATTTAATAAATGGCTTGAATAGCAAACTTCAAAAAAAAAAAATAACATCAGTAATAGCACGAAACTTTCTGCATAATTGCCGCTGGTTATGGTAGTACTACTAGTACACGTGATCACCATATAGCCATGTAACTCTTTACCTGCACACTTCGATTACATTCCTACAGTCTGGTGCACCTCTGGTGATCGATCTCTCTTGCAGCATGCCTTTTTAATTAGCTTACATTACAATAGTACAATGTTGTGTTGTTATATGACAGACACTAATGCTGCAGTTTGCATGTAAAATCAACCTGCTGATCATGTGTGCAGATCAAAATAGGAATCCAAATGATTTCATGTCTTATGTACAGGTTATTCATGATGTGTTGTATTATGATGAGATTATTTTTTGTTGGTTTTCAGGTTCATAACCAACAGATACATGCTGATCAATCCACCCAGAGGTCAGGATGTTGAATGGGGCTATGCATTTGATGTACATCTAAATGCATTTTTTCCACTGTTGATGATTTTACATTTCTTTCAGCTGCCTTTTCTCAATCGTAAGTAAAGAAATTAGACTATAAGTTTGTTTTATATAAAAGAATAAACTAGATCTAGTCTAGATAAAGAGATAGCTTACATTTTGTAATGCAAAGATATTCTTGCACAGTAAAGCAGAAATCAGTATTTAATAGATAAATTGTTGTAAATGTCTTAGTACTTATTGTAGGGTATGTATTTCAGCAAGGCATTACTTCACTCCAAACGCAGTCAAAACTTTGAAATTATTTATTACTTTTAATTGTGGGACATCTTTATGCAGGAGAAAGACCCATTTAATTATACTAGTGCATTTATCTCTTTTCAGATGTGATCAACAAAGATATGTTTTTCTCAAGGTTTTTTGGCAACACATTTTGGCTTGTAGCTATCACCTACTACATCTACATTACATTCTTGGGCTACAGTGGTAGGTTCCATTTTTAGATTATATAACATAGTATGGTATTATTAGATATGAACATTCCTTGGAACTGTGTGATTCCCATCAATATTTTATGGAATTGTTAATATTAGAAAAATATGAAAGACTTTTGTAGGAATTCAGCACACTATGCTTTCTGTTTAAAAGATTTTGGCCATAGGTTTATGTATGACAGTGATCCATGAAAAATGTGGCTGTATGTACTTCTCAGTGTATTTACATTTTTTTACTTTTTCTTTTTTTTTTGTGTGTGTTTAATGGAAGTTTGGGACTGAAAATTATATAAATCTTATATGTCTGTCAAGTGCTGACCAGGACAGTGCATGTTTTTTTGCAATAATTCTGTGCAGGCCTGGATAAATAGAAATACTGGACTAGTTGTTACAGTGCTGTAATGGAGGGCATTGCCATGAGCAGTGATTCTGCCTTCTACTTGTGTCTGTAGGCCTACACTACAAGCATGAAGCTGTAAATAGCTCTAGGACCTAGAATAACATTATTTATGTACTCTGTTGGAGTATGAGTCATATTAGATCCCATTCATCCAGTTCATTTGCTTAAATACAAGTGGTGATTCATGTGCATCCATCTGTCAAAACCCACAGGCTTTGCTCAGTCCAGACAGATTTTGTTGTTCCATTATGGCTTTACCTCTATTTATACCTAGCTACACAATGGCATCGTGAGTTGGTGTCCCATTGCGTTGTTTAGTGCTGTCTCTTAAACTACAATATGCGTTGCTCACCACGATAATGCAAGTTTATGACTTTGATGCTGCAGATTGTGAGCAGTGATTCATAGTAGCATCACAAGTGGAATTTTTATTTTTATATCGGCCATCCATTTGTTTTTTCCATACTACTATTTATGTCACCCGGTGTCAAGACTTAAGGCCACGAGTTGCCTTTTACACTTTATTACATGTAGCCTTCTGTACTTCACATCATTTATTTTTTCTAATTTCGGCTACATACATTTAATTGAAAAGACCGAGTTCCAGCCATTCTGTACTAGCTTAGTGTGGAACTTGACCTTGCAAATGCCGATGCTTGCAGCTCGCATTTGTGGTGCAATTCGTCACACTCACACTACAGTATTTTGTCTTAGGAATGTCCATCACTATTAATGAGTATTTACCTGTAGATTCATCACTAATAGTTTCTTAAACATCTTGGATCGATCAGTCGAATAAGCAAAATGGCAAGTATCGCTACAGAGCTAAAGCTCACACACAAAGTGATTGAGGGCTACATGAAAAAAATGGAGAAGGTTTGCTCATTGTGTACATGGTGTAGATATCTTCCAAACAGTTTTATGCATGTTCCAAATGTACTGTTGATGACATTAAAACAAAAAACTGCCTGCTATACAGTTCTGAGAGCCAAATTAGAAATACAGATTTAAATAAATGTAATCATTGTAATGAATACATGTGTAGAAGGAAAATATTTTTTTTCTTTTGTTTTTGTTTTTGACATGTAATTTCGCTGCATTTCTGGGTAGTTTTTTGTGACATTTTTCCACATTTTTGGTGGCATTTTCTTTGAAAAGAAAAGGGCATTTCACAACTCCGACACACAGAAAAAATAAAAATTATCTTAGTATAAACTTGATAAAAACTTGTTTCATTTATGCATATTGGAGAAAATCACTTGCAGTGATGTATTGACAACTATGTGTCACCTTAAGAGACTATAACCATCTAAGTTTTGAATTTTTCTTGGCCTGCATTATATACCACTTCTGTATAGATGATAGATTGATAAACTTGTCATCTTTATTTCTTCATCCTCAGCGCTTCCATATCTCAAGAACACAAGGACATTGTTGTTTCCTATCACAGGTGTTATCGTCATCTACATTTTGTCTCTCATCCTGGGCTGGAATTTTAGCTTCCTTCTGTCAAACTTTTACCACTACCGTGTTATGAATATTGCACATTAGGTCATAAAAGATATTTCTTGAATGGCTGATCTGTATGTGCTGTGTGTTGTTGATTGGTTTGCTTGTAGTTTCACATGTGATAATTGACATGATTTAGCCAGATGCAGACAAGTTAGATTCATGTATTAAATAAATAAGAATGGAGACATGTTCTCTAAGTCACCCACAAACTAGAATGGAGAGATGTTCTCCCATCACCTACAACAGTGTGGCTGTCAGGATGATTTAAAAAGGCTAAATTGATTTATTTATCTTTTTTATTTTTTTCGTGAAGTGATCAAATGTCCTTTGGTTTGACATGGGTTATTAATAAGAATATAGGGACCTGACCTGCAGGCTAGTGACTGAGAAGAAGTAAAATTTAAAATGATCTGTTTGTCTTAACCCTAGTCCTGCGACGAATACTTTAGGTGACTCGCTACATAATCATGCAATGTACGGTGGTGTACATACAGATTGGCTCCTTTGTGATAGTTCTTACCATTCGCTGAGACTTTTTTAAGGCAGTTTATCTACCCCAAGTTTGTCAGACTGTTGATAAACAATAGGCTTAGCTGCAGCTTATTAAACAATCTTTCAACACTCAATGAAGATATCAGCTGGTAAAGAGTATGAGTCAGCCCATAGTACTCAATGATGAACTCTTGTTAGACGGAAAAGAAGAACAGAAATCAAAGGCCACATGGTCAACTCGTCCTCCCAAGTACCTAATAATCCAACAATAATAGCTGTGATAAAGAGGGGAATATCAAAAACAGTCGAGTCACCTAAACGGAACTCTGATAATGCGAATTTCTGATAATTTGAATAAAAAGGAAACAATGGATTTTTTTTTTCCTCTTTGTGCCCATTGAATGCCTCTCGCATAAATTGAAGCCACCGTCATGAGTTTCCTTTAAATCGAACCCATCAGCGCCACCCCAAAGGTAAAAATCAGTTTTTTTGACAAGTGGTTCCCACCAAACAGGGAAACAAAAGAGACAGCATTGTGGATGGGGCGAGAGGGGTCAGGCAATTAATTTGCATATTAAATGTACTGTGAATGGGCCGGCGCTGTGGCTTCAAGTGGGCCATGTGTTCAGAGGGGTGGAGGAGACAGTGTACAAGGAGCAGCGATGCCGATCGATAATCAAGCATCCTCGCAGAGACTTATAGTGTTTGAACAGGTAGACACGATTAAACGTGTGTAAACCATATTATTACGATACTTGTGTGTAGACAACCTGATGTGTTGCACCTAGCACCTGTGTTATAATCACTGTGTGGCGGTACAGCTCTAGTCAGTATTTACATCGTGCTCTTTCATCTGTGGTTGACTAGCTTTATTTTATAGACTAGATCTATGTGATGGCTCCCTCTAACCCATTGAAAGGAAAAAAGACGGCTCTTTCCATTGAGTCGAAAATGAAAATGCTGCGAGACATAGACTGAAGTGCGATGCCCAAGAAGGCCATAGCTGAAAAGTATGGCATTCCCCCAAATACCCTCGACGGACGATATTAAAACATTGGGAACGTGTTGAGAAAGCGGCAGCCTCCTCAGCTTTTTTTTTCCCCTCCCAGGTAATTCGGGAGTTGTTTCCCCTGTCATAAAAGAACTGGAAGACAAACTGTCATAAATCAAACCCATGAGGATGGTCCCGGTAAATTCGATTTAAGCGGACCCGACTGTAGTCTTTGTCAGTCCAGACGGTATTAACAACTGGACACCCGACCATATGGCTCACTCAACAAGTTTTGCATTGACCAGTGATCAAATTGTCGAAGGTAAAAGTGAGCTATAATTATGCATGTATGAAAGCTAAAGCAGTCTATGTATCTATTTGTTTACATATCAGATAGGTCACTTGTGCTCTCATTCTTTGCCATTATTTGACCAGTTGTAGTGTGTACATATTTCTTTGTCAAATGCTGGCCCATCTGATCTAAGAAGAATGATTGAAATCCACATGGCCAGAGGGGTGAGGGCATGCGGTTTACGCTTAGATACTACAACATGAACATTATCACATCCCTGTATGAAATTGCGTGGTCCATGGAGTTATGGTAGTTATGGATGAATGTGTAATTGAATGGTCAGTGTGTATAAGGTGATAAACTTGACACCCATATGTATTTGATATGTAGTTGTAAGTACAACCCTTTTACCGATGGCTAGTTTCAAATATTATGTGTCAAAAAAAAGGATGCAGTCAGGGGAAGGATTTGAGGAATCACACAGCCAGAGGTCCGACGTAAGTCTATATTTAAAATGCTGGGTGGAGTCAATGGTCATAAGTCAAAGATGGAATGAAGCACTACCGCAGGCCATCCAGTTGACAGGCTGGCAGCTTGTTGCGATGAGTTCCGCTCGCTTTGTGGCTGGTTTGCAGGTCTAGAGTTAAGCACAGACTAGCATATTATCTGATCTCTGAACAAGTTTACATATTATCTCAGTGGGAATTCCAGTCTATTTTAAATATATCATTTATCTATACATGTACATTGTAGTTACTAAGATACTTTTTCAAAAAATTTAACTTTCAAAAAAAAGAAAGAAAAGATACGCTCCAGTTTGTTGTGCTTTTACTTATTGTTTAAAATTGAAAATAAAATTGTCCTGTGATGAGAGCAAAATTACATTTAATTGCAGTTTGCCATGAAAAGACTAAAGAAAACAAAGTTCAGGTATCTAAAGATTTACAGATTTCATCTACATATGTATATGTATAACTGAAGATCAGGAAATGAAAATAACAGGTTTTGTTTAAAACTCTGTAGCTTCTTCATCAGCAGAAAATGAAACTTAAAAGTCTATATGATGGTTGGTTATTTTCATTTTCCAATGTACTGAAGTAGTGTACTCTGACCATAATTATTATCATGCCTTGTTTGGTTTGCAGATTTAAATGAGTTCCCTCACTGATTGTCAACATCCCTTTATTTTATGCAACCAAAATCATATGAGATACTCATCTGAGTGATGGATTACTCAATAGGGATGTCAAATTTCCTACTTGAATAGGATTTCCCACTTTTTGGCAGTCAGTAATTTCTCTTTTGGCCCCAAATCCGGTATTATTTACCATAAACTTACTTCAGTTTTATGTGTTACTAAAGAGTGTGCCAGGGACTTTTCCTACTTTTTCATGTAGACAGATTCACATCCCTGACTGACACAGTATTTTCTAGTGGGAAACATTCACAAAAGATTGTGATTTGAATGATTGAGTGAAAAAAATTGTGGTGAGTCTGTAATTGTGGTAAACTTAGCAACGTGGATGACTCCTCTAAGTTTGAATTAAGATTAAGTTCACTTGCGTGTTGAATGTGATATCAAAAGTGACATTATGTAATTATTATTCTTTTGGTGCATTGAATATCCTGAGGAGAGTATGTGCTTGCTGTGAGTGATTATCATTGTATATAAGCTGAAATGCGATTCTTACACATATAAATGTCATCTTGTTGAGAAATTTGTTTTGTACATGCATGCTGAAAAAAGACCCAGACGAAATTAATATTTATAAACTTTGCAGTTTCATTATTCGTATCTGTTTTTAAATATCATATCAAGGAATGCATGAATAATGTACATTTGATGAATGCTATTTACAAAGTGTTCATTTTGGTTATTATTATTTGTGGGATAAACTTTCATTTATATCACCTATCTTCTTTCAGTTTCCACTTAAAAAAAAACAAAAAACGTTTGATAATTATATTATTAATGAGAGGGAAATGCATAAACAATTTTATGTAGGGGGGGCAAATAATGTTATCTTTTACATTTAGAGCTGAGGAACCGGATCTTTAAAATACATATCTGGCCTCATGACTAGCAGGACACAAATTTACTTTTGTTCTGATTTGATGTTATGTGCTCAGTGGAAATGGTGAATCACAGAAAGCACAGCTAGATTTGTGACATAAATTGTGGATGACCTATAGACCTAATTTATCTAATTGTAAAAGTCATGCCAAGATTATGGAGCGCCACTGAAGGTGTCAGTTTGAATTGAATTGTAGACAGCAGGTATTCGAAAGTGACTTGGGAAACAGATGATTTACATTAAACAGTGTACAAAAATTATCAGCATTATGTTGAGTTTTTGTAGTATTTTGTACAAGTACTGTCAACGCTGTCTATTCAGTTTTCCAGCTAATCTTTGGATGGGAAATATGGTACATGTACAAGTGTATGTGAGAAATTAATTTGTTACTCATCTAAATCATACCAGAATTAATATTCAACAATGTGTACTGTAACCGCAAAGTCAAAGATAGATCAGAATTCATTTTCCTGCAAGATAGTGACAAAAATTGAAGTAAAATCCAATGGAAAAGGGTATGCAAATAAAAACAAGGGCTTCACTTTTTAATCATAATCGATTAGATTTTTTCAATATGGCATGACAGACATTTAGCATACATATAATTACGAATGTGGAGATAAAGAATGTTGGATAAAAGGATGCATGTCAGATTTTTTTAGAAACTGTGACAAATGTGTGAAGGTGAACAAAGAATATGATGATATTTTTGTGTTTGTATCTTTATGTGTATGTGGTTTAATGGTTCTTATGGATTATGTTGCTCTTTAGATAACATTTTCTTTTTTTTTTTTTTTATCAGAGGGAACCTGTTAATTGTAAGGTTATCACATTTAATTTGTACATAGCTATTTGTTAAAAACAACTTTCTGTTTGCTCTGAAAACATTTCAAAAGTATGTCAAATATAATATGGACTCTTGAAACTATTCATTAAAGCCATGAATAAAAAAAACATAACTTTCAACTTTCATGTCACATCTTGTTCATTCTTCTAAACTAAAAATAAAGGAATACAGGTGAGAGGGTGTCTGAAATTAATATTTATTATCATAATTATATACATGCATGATAAGTTATTTACTCATCATATCTGAACATAATAATCTTGATGCTCTCATTCTCACCTCGACCTCTCTTCCACCTCAGCCCCAGTCTCTCTTGTGTAGCCTATCTATTTTGTTTTGTGGTGGGGAGGGGGGGGGGGGGGGGGGGGGGGGGGGGGGGGGGGGGGGGGGGGGGGGGGGGGGGGGGGGGGGGGGGG
>JBCAUA010000019.1:1884826-1905184 GCA_038406235.1 Peronia verruculata | reverse complement strand
CAAGAAGTTATTTATAAGTGTCATTTGCTTTTTTCAAAAATTTTTCTAAATTGTTGTGTTAGTTGCCGGTTGGACAGCCTTTTTCTATTGTATAAAATGACTGAGTATTTTGACATGGTTGAAAGGCATAGAAAAACTAGAACCAGAACATGGTAGACAAGTACAGAGTCTGAAGCTGACTTGCTAACTTTGTTAAAAAAAACCAACATGCATAGTAATACATGTATAATTGATTATGAGATGCAACATGATGAAATCGGGCGCTGATTAAATTTTAAGCATATGGAGTTATTTGTACCATTGTTAAGCTTAAATTCATTTCCCTTCCTGTATGTGAAAAAATGATTGTTCTACTTTAAGTAGAAGTTGAGATATTGGCAATTAAAGGCGATGGGGACAGGCTGTTGTAGCAGCTGAATTTAGTGAGAAAATGGTGGATCATTTTTGTAAATCCTTATTAAGCCAGACCACAAAATTACAATTTTTGGGCTTTCACTCTGTCTATTTCAGCGAATTTGACTCTGAAATGTATTTCTAGATTGATATAGAAGGGTTTTGTGAAGAAAAAACAAATTGCGTTAAAAATTCATTCACTGGTGCTAACACATGGTTTCCCCGTTCACCTCGGTTTGACGGGTGCATGATATTATCGTGTTGAGTCTCATTATATCCACTTACAAATGAAAACAGAATGGGCAAAATTGCATCCTAAGAGTCTATTTATTATTTCAGAGCAAAACTACAAGAATGACAGCACCTTTCTCACACATTAATATCATCAGCTTGATTTCTCAGTTTGTGAGGGAAGAGTACATGGTTGCATGTATTTAAAAACTAGCATAAATGATGACTCACAAATGAAGACCAAGGAAGCGTTCTTTGAGGCAGTTGGTGGACTCGGAGCAATGCCATTGGAACGAGAGCATCTTTTTTGCTCACACACAACAGAGGTCAGCATCTTTTCCAATTTTGAAAGCATAGTATGGGATCTTAGTATTGGCTACTGTCTCTAGATATAGTACAAATTATTCATAAAAGAATCAAAGACTTGATAACCCTATAAATCTCAAAGGGCCAGTCTCATTCAAAATACTTTACATTAGATTTACTGTGTTTTCCAGACCGTAAACAGTATACATGTAATATTGTAATAATATGGTATTCACTGTTAACATCATTTTTAATCTCAACTCACTAGTATTACTTTGACAGCAGTATTAATGTGAAGATCACAGAAACTCAGACATGCTAACAGTTTCTCCTGCCATACTGAGAGTTATCCCATATGATTACACTTATGTTTTAGAGATACATATATACAAACATCACCCACAGTATTACATAATCAATATGTGTACTGGCTCAGCTATAGAAACAGTAAAAGAAACAAACAAATAAACAATCAAACATAAGTATAAACAACAACAATTTTAAAAAAACAAGAGAGACAAAAAGGTCAACTGACTGGCTGAACTCTATACACTGAATGCCTCATGCTCAGGTCAGTCATAAATCTTTCCTGTATATCCTAATATAGCGCAATACAGGGTTACAAAATCAGCCTGTCCAGAAAAATCAACCTGCTGAACTGGTGAATATTTTGGTACATTTTCAAAAACTGCAAGTTGCATATATAATTATCAGATAAAGAAATTTCTAGATGAAAATCTCAGTTTTCCAACTTTAATTTAAAACTCATTCACACATGACACAGAAAGCATATGCCTATCAATGCCATGGTGCTGACTATCACATTTAACCACAACTAGTATAAGGGAGCATAAATCCCAGAAGGTCCTCAAAATCCATGACCTGAAAAATCTTTGTTATTTTACATCAAAATGACCTATTTATATGGGCCCTGTGGACTACTGTCACTGGCTGTAATTCCATGTTTGACTTTGCATATGCTTTATTTTTATAAATAGCGTAAGTACATAATGTGCAAAATTACTGAACAAAAATAATCCAATCTGGTATCAGTCACAAAATTTGGCACATGTTCTCACACAAACCATGGCAAATACAGATGCTCATGTATACACAAAAAGAAAATGGTGGCTGATTAGGTGTCTCTGATGATATATGACAAGGAAGAGCTGAATAAATGCAGTATATTTCATATACATAAACATAATAGCATGTTATCAATAAATATTGACTGATTCCACACAATTGTGCAAAAAAATCTCTTTTATCATTTGCTCCTGGACACCTGTCATGAATGTGGATCACATATGCACAAAAGTGACCCTATGTCAATATAATCTGTAAAGGCCTTCACATAAAAAAAAAATTGTCAGGAATGTCAATTTCATTCCATGAAAAAGAGAGAAATGTTCCACCCTCAAGTTTTTCACAATATTATATCTTTGTACTCAAATGTAAAAACTGAAGTAGCTTTGCTGCTAAACAGAAACAAATCTATGGCCAACAGAGAATTCAATGACAACCAAGAGGTGTTTTTCCTATTGAAGCAGGAGTTTGATATCACTCGCTAGTTGGCAGTATAGAATAAATAATGGAACCTATAAAAGCTGCTATCTGCCCGACATATTAGCCAGAATTCACCACTCTTGGATGTTATACATCCACATAACCCATGACCCTTGATTCTTCTTCTTCTTTTTGATGCACTTATGGTGTGCAGGAATACGATAACTGCAATGTCCCACTGTGCTCCATCAATAACACAGAATAATATTGGTATCCTGGTATTCTATTTTCATTTTAAAAAAGTCAAGAAACAATGGCTCGTGAAGATTGCATGTGCTGATGGACTGGCTCGTGAAGATTGCATGTGCTGATGGACTGAAATTTGACAGTTTGAGCTATCATAAGAGAGTGTGGAAAGGTAAGTTTAATGCTTTTCTGGCCCTGGTGGGTTAATCAAGAAAGGTCCATGGTAGTAATAACAATGTCGCTGTGATAATGTTATTTAACCTTTGTTCATGGCTTGTGCTAGATACACTTCTGTGACTGTGCTTTGACAGGTCATCTATGGTGGACACAAGCAACAAGTGAAGAACCAGCGACAAAATAAAACTTAAGTTTGCTAACATGGACCACAGTGCATCAAGATTTTCAATAGAGCTTGTATAAACAGTATGGTAAATAGCCTGAGGTCAATTGTGTCACAAGCAGGTGTCATTTACACTCATCAGTTCCTGTATTGATTGCATTTATTCACACATCAATTTACCCAAGAAGGTAATCTCAACTCCTGGTCACGTGGTTGTGAAGAGGCTCAAGTCAAATACAGTGACTCCATGAGTATGTGTTAGTTACATTCATCTATCATACCAAGTCTGTACACATACCAGGGATGTTAATCGGCCCACATAAAAAAGTACGAAAAGTTCCTGCGATATTCTTTCGCAACAGAGTATTAATAGTAAATGATACCGGATTTCGGGAAAATGAGAAATTACTGACAGCCAAAAAGTTTACTTTCCTACTAAAGTGGGAAATCTGACATCCCTGACATTACCCCTGATTTACACAAGTGAACTAATTTTTTTTCCCTTAAATTGAACACTTCGATAGCAATACATACATGTGAAATTCCCTGCCTTCTGAAGGAATCACAAAAATGAAAGATGTACTGACTGTTCAAAACATCTGCCAGAGACTGGCCGGAAAGTGAAGAAATGAACCAAATCTTGCCGCCCTCGATGCTCGAATCTTTAATCAATGAGTAATACTGAATAGGCTGATTGCTGTCTTGAGCGTGAGTGCAACTTGTAAGGTACTGACCTTGTATGGATGTTGAATGTCATAACTATAAATGGGAGAGGGAGTATGAGTAGAGACAAATCATCAGTGTTGTCAGAAGAAGCAAATACAATACACATATACTCCGCATTCCTAAAGACACAGGTCTCCCCGTACATCAACTCTGCTTGAAAATAATCCTGCCGACTCTGTATACTAATAACCCAAGACCATATTCTCAGGATCTGACTTCCTTTGCACATAGCTTGCTACAGTCAAACTTTGAATAAATGACAAATGAAAGCAAAGACACAGTCCTCTGGAGGGAAGGGGTAGAGGTAGGGAGAGAGGGAGGGAGGGTGAGGGAGGGAGGATATGATATTCACTTTCACAGGCAGATAATTTACACCAGGATGATAATTAAAATAATATATGCCTGACAATGGATGTTATGTGGAAAGATCCAGGGGAAGAGAAGCAAAGGACGGCCACAAATGAAATATACTTAATAGACAGCCTTAATAGATACGCCACCAAGAGTGAAATGAGCAACAACGAAGTGACAAGGAAAGCTGACAACAGAGGGGTTTGGCAAGCCATGGTCGTCGATGTCTGCTCCAGACCTGACACCTAAAGAGGAAGAATGTCTGACAATAACACAGCACTTATTCCATGTAACACAGACTCAAACTATCTCCCATTTCTCCAACAGACCCAAAGATAACACCCAAGTTTTCAGTTTCCTGAAAAGTGTATTTAATGGCTATCTGCTAAGCACTCAAATCCTTTTTAATTTTAATAACATTCTGTTTATAGTGTGGTGCCCATCTGGGGCAGATCAAGAAACTTGTACAAATTGTCTTGATGGAATACAAAGAGCATATCAATGAGTTCCTAGAGTTTTTAGAGACATTCCTGTATTTCAGCTTCAAAATTTTCTATGCCCTTGTCAATTATGTCATTTGTGTTTACTGTTCCCTTGTTCACAGGACATCTCTTACTCTAGTCCCAGTTCAAAGGAATTATTTCAGACCAACCCTGTACCTGCCATTGCTAGACACAAAGGATACAGAACACACTGTGAACAGAAGTAAAAAAAAATCACTTGGACTCTTTGCTTGAAACATACAGCATGAACAATTCTGTATAATTTTTATAGCAAATAATGTTATCATTTTTGTTGTCGTTATTGTTTTTCTGATCAATGATTTAAATGACAAGAAGGAAAACAAATTATTTCCTCTTTACACTGGCTGTTCAACAATCCTCTGTATCTGGCAAAGGGAATTTACATGGCTGGTAAAAACAATCCTCATTTACAAAACAGCCACCATCCCATGAATTTTTCTTTCTTCATACCCTGAATCACTTTAGCACAAACAATATTCCCTATTTTTAACATTGTCCCATATTCATATGATTCTTTAGTGACAAGAAAAAAAAACATGCTCTACAGAAGAGACCGCAAGTGCTTCTAGGCAGTACCAAATGCAAATAGAGATTTATTTATGTACAAAGCAAAGGAAACATACACAAGCATGTTTTTCTCAGAGTCAAAATCTGTTCTGTCAGAAGCAAAGTCTGTTTTTGTCAGAGATAAGTCTTCCTGTTAAAGTCTTTTCTGTTAGAAACAGTCTATTATTTTGATCACAGGCAAAGTCTCTTTTTATGCCAGAATCAGAGGAAAGTCTGTTCCTGTCAGAGGCAAAGTCTGTTTTCATCAGAACTAACACAAAGTCTGCTTCTATCAAAGGCAAAGTCTGTTTATGTCAGAGGTAAAGTCTGTTTCCCTTGGAAGTAAAGTCTCCTTCCATCACAGACTTTCACAGCAAAAGTTTATGTGTTGGAAGCAAAATCTGTCTCTGTCAGAGGCAAAGTCTGTTCCCAACAGAAGCACAAGTATGTTCCATGTGAAGGCTGGCATGAATGACATTTTCCTAGTAATACTTGATCCCTGCATCAATTTCTTAGCTTTCCTACATCCGCAACAACATCACTTGCCCTTGACTTTGGCAATAAGTCCTGCGTTTTCTTTCTTCATCTGTTGCAAGTCCTCGGAAATCTTCTCCAAGTTTGTCAGCACTTTCTTGTTGTTCTCAACATCAATCTGAGGATGACAACCGACAGGACAGTGAGTTAAAGCTTTGCTCATCTGTCATATTCACAACAATCATAGCACTACTGACAGTTGTACCTGCTTAACTCTTTGCAGTGGTAAGCCAAATTAGAACTATGACAGATGGCATTGATAGAGTCTGTTTTTCTTGTATTTTGTGGGCTTCAGTGTTTTACAATCTTACATTATTGCAAAAGACCCACAGATACTCTCATGTATTCACAGCTCCTTGGAAAGCATACAAGGCGGCTGCCTCTCAGGCACTTAAGCCCTTACCAACGCAACAATGAAAACAAACACAGCAGTTTCTACACAATCCAGTCATAACAGAAACCTTTCAAAATCTGAATTGTTAAATTGTTAAGCCCACAAAACAATCATAGCAAAACAATAGAGATATGTACTAAAAACTGATAAATACCTGTTCTTCCAAGTCTTTGATCTCTCGCATCACCACACCTGTGTCTTCTACCGTCTGGATCAGCACCTCAAAGTTCTGGCCAAATAGAACAGTAATAATGCTATTAAGAACATAACTGCATTTCTTTATGTGTGTCCTGACAAACAGAGGAAATTAAATAACCAGACACTGAAGAAACAAACATGATGACAAAAAGACTTCCCAATGGATATTCCAATAAAGGGCTGAGCTCAGAAGTGTCAATTTGGTATCATGATCAAGTTGAAATTTTCTGTGCTATCATATTTTATCCGAATCAGTAGAAAACTGTCTGGATGCAAAAATACACAATAATTGAAGCCTGCCATGTTGACAGAACTTTTGCCACTTTCTACTCGAATATGGCTTGCTTTGGTTTATTAAAAAACAGAAAAACCACCAGTGCTACCTTGCATCAGTCTGACATCATCATAAGTCAATCAAAAAAATGTAAATGTACATGCTTGCATTGCTGCTTTTACTCTCAGCTCAGAGCAATTTTGATGGTAAAAATCAGGCTCTTGTCAAAGTGTGAGCATATGGAGTTATTGGTATCACTGTCAAGACTATTCATGTCCCTTTCTGCATGGGAAAAAATTTTTCTTCAGCCTTAAGCAGAAATTTGAGAAGTTGAGATTTGGCAATTAACGATAATGGGGGTGACCTGTTGCTGCAGCTGAACTTAGTGAGTAAATGGCCAGTAACTTTTGTTAATCATTATTAATCCTTGTTAGACCAAGCCACTAAATTATAACTTTTGGGCTTTTGTCAATCTATTTCAGCAAATTTGCCTTTGAAATACATTTTTAGATTTATACAGATGGGTCCTGTGAAAGAAAAAAAAACTGTGTTAAAAATTCATTGACTGTTCAAAAGCACAAGATTTCTCCAGTCACCTCAGTTTGATGAGGGCCTGATTTCATTGTGTTGCATCTCATACAAACTTCTTTCAGTTTTAAGTGGAAATTCTGTACACGGTTACTGAGACACAATTATAAAGAATATTACAATAATAAGAACTAACATGTCAATTCTGCCCCAAGCCAATAATGTGCAGTCATTCAATTTATGGTCACAGGTTTTCCATGGAGCATTGTCTTGTTTAAAGCATAAATACAATAAAGAAAACAACAAACAAAACCAACATAGATCTTCCAACATCCCACCTACCTCATGTAATGCTGCAAGGTACCTATATGCTTTCTTTATACTCTCATCTTTCTTTGCATCCTGCAGAATGAACAGAATTAACCAATGAAATACATTACTGTTGACCAACTATATTCGCAATCGATGAAAATACACTGGAGACTAGCTGATTGTGACCAATCAACAAAATGTGTCAGCAGGTAGCAGACGTTCACGTTCAGTATGCATGCAATATTTTTTTAAAAATTGATATTGACTGATGGGTCAAAACTTTCTGAAAATTCTATGAGTTTCAAATGTAAACTGTTGTTTGCCAGATAATTTGAATCAGACCTTGCACTGACGCTCTGCCTATATTTTTTTTTTTTTTTTGTTATGTTTTCCATCTATTTTATTTCTTATAACAGAACAAGAAACCCATCAATTTTAAGAAGAAATCTGCTGCTTTTCTCAATCCTCCATAAATTCCTGCATTTCAAGTAACTAAATCTAGCTAGTAAAAAAGCACAACCTATTGTAACAAGAAACAAAACAACATAACTACTTTGAATTCCCCATGGGTCATTCACAAGGAAAAAAATATGCTAAAGCATAAAATAACTCACTTTGAAAAGTAGCTCGTCTGTTACTGTGAAAGTTCGATCTAGCTTTCCCGTCAAAGAGTTAATTTCCTTCTGCACACTTCTGGTATCTACTAATATCTGAAAAAAAAATTAAAAAAAAAAAAAAAATCCATTTTTAAAATAAGAAAAAAAGAGGCAAATCAAAAAACTTTTGAGTATTTATTTTATGAACGCAATGTATTTTTGACAGGTCTAAGCAAGCTATACTTAACCATCAAATTTCTATTAATGAAGTGATCTTTTTGTTTTCATCTAAGTAAAATTTCAATCTCAGAAGGTTGCAAACATGATCACCATGGACTACAGAAAGAGGAATAACTAACAAACAAGGATTAGAAACGATTATAACATTCACTCTCAAATGAAACTTTGTTTTTTCTCTCATTTAAAACAAATTTTCTGACGTTAAATTTAGAGATGAGAAAAGTGTCAACGCGACCCTTTGCAAAATGTGGGTGATATTTCTATTCTGCAACAGAATTCTGCATCTGCACATTTTTTTTTGAGAGAGAGCATGCATTCAGTTCACACACAAGTAGGCAGAAAAAAAAAAAAAAAAAGCAATGTACTGCAGTTGAAGTCTTTTATCCTGAAATGTTTCATATGCAAAAACAATGAAATCGTGTCTAAAATTCTTCGTCAGTACAAGCAAACTCACTGACAAACTAAAGGCTAGAAATCTACACTGTTTTTGATGTTGCAAACATTTTCTACAACCTTATCAATTTCTTGCTTTTGTTTCTTGATGTTGGAGACAATTTCCATGATTTTCTTGGTGTAGGCTGATCTGTTGACATCCTTGGTCATGCGCTCATACTCAGACACCTGATGAATAAAATAAGAAATGGAATATCTATTCCACGGAGATGGTGTCCAAATTGGGACAAAGTAAGACAAGCTAGTCAGAAATGTCATCCTCTTTGCCAAATAGAATTAATGACAGAAAAAGTAAAAATAGACCCC
This sequence comes from Peronia verruculata, assembly GCA_038406235.1. Lineage (NCBI taxonomy): Eukaryota > Metazoa > Mollusca > Gastropoda > Systellommatophora > Onchidiidae > Peronia > Peronia verruculata. The sequence continues at coordinate 1,896,180 of JBCAUA010000019.1, read as the reverse complement.
TTCATATTCCTGGGAATAAAATTAGCAAAATCTGCCTTAAACATTGAACATGTAAACGCTGACAAAAAATTCTGGCACAAGCTTAGTGAAATGTAAGCAAAACATGGTGGGTTGGTAATCATATACATATGTCTAAGACAGATCATACTGACAATTATCTGAGACAGACTGACAATCACAAATTGTTACTTCCACCAACTGCTTTCTACAAGAGAAAGACAGGGGAAAAGTTAATGTAACTCATGCTGCCACAAAACTCTTCACTGAGCACAGTAGTATTTATCTATGATACTGACCACAGTACAAACATAAGAGAAGTTTCAGTGATTAAAAAAAAAAAGAAAAAGAAAGTGAGCCAAAATACTGAATTGATATATAATATTTAACGCCTTGGATTTACAGATCATTTAATATACCCCAAGACACGGTGACAAAAAATTTAACACAGCAACACACAAGCAAAGACTTTCAACCAAAGCTGTAGAACCAGAAATATATACACATTGACAAAAAATGTAACACAACAACACAAGAGGAAAGACTTTCAACCGAAGCCGTAGAACCAGAAATCAACAACATCAACAGCAAAGATGTTACAAAGATATAGCAGTAACACCCACCAGTTGCTTCTGAAGCTCATCTTTCCTCCGGGCATCATCCGCTGTCTCCTTCATCCGCTCTCGGAACTGTTTGATCTCTTCCAGCTTCTTCTGGGCTTCTGACTGCACAAGCACAGATGGCAGAGCAAAATAAAACATACGAATGATATTATTTGACAGCAAAATTTACTCTTGATGACTTTCTATCAATTCCCAAGCTTAAAATTCAATCTCACAAATTGTCACCATCATTTTACAATGATCCAAGTCAGTTTCAGCCATTCTGAGAATATGGACCAAAAAGACTGTACCCAAAAGAGGTTAAGATTACAGATAAGTCTATGTAGCAGATGACAAAGAAACACTAAATCAGTGAAACAAAATAACGATGGTTATATTGGACTACCTGTGCTATGGTGATTATGGCCAACATCATAACTTAAAATTGAAAAAATGAAATAGTTAGGTAATTGTCCGATGACGTGACAGTATGTCTTTCAAAAAGTCTACAGTTCAGTCTTACATGCCATAATTAAGATTATATATTACTAACATTTTCTGATGCTTAGTCCCAAAGTACAAAGCATAGTCCACACCCTCACATAATTCTATCTAATCTATAGTCTACTACTGTACAACATTCTTTATAATACTTAGATTTAAATGTCTAATCTGCAGACAGGATGCACTACATAAAACAAAATGAGGTATATTGCAGCTAAATAATTGCCCATTACAAAAATTTGTCAGCAACTGACATGGACAATTCCTAAATATTCGGTGACATCAAATCACAAAGACTTTGAAGAACAAGCAAACAACAACCATTATCATTTTCATAAAAATTGGCAAGAGACATTTTTCAGCTGTGGATTCAAAGTGGTTGCGGATAAACATTCAGCAAATAGCTTTATGACGCACAACAGAAGAAAATATATGATGTCCATGCGTTATCATCCACTGGTCACTAGGTAACAGCTCGCAGTTATACTCACTTCTCGCTTGGAGTTAAGCTGCCGAAGTTCTCGGTATTGCTCGATGAGAGGAGCCCTGTGGTTCTCCCACTGTTTGGCCAGAGTGACCAATCGTTGGGCACTTGTGTCCACCACGGCCTGTGTGACAAATCAGAGAAACATGGTTAAATAAAATTTAATGAAACACCACCACATAACGTGCATATAAATAACTACAAAGGAGAACAATCTAATGAATAGAATTCACATATGAGGAGGAAATGAGTGTTCTGAGCAGAGCTTGTACGCACAACTCAAAGTCACCAGTCAGATGTGGGGCAAAGATGATTGCAAGATAGCAACGAAAGTGGGGGAGGACCTTCGTTAAGACAATATGTTTCACAAAGAGTGAAGAGGAGTTGCTAATTAACTAAAAAAAAAACCACAATAATTTCCTGAAGTATAGAGCTGTCAAGTTTCCCTGTCAGTCAGTCACAGATCAACATTGGAATGATGACAGGAATTGAAAGCATTTCTCTCCATCCATCTCAGTAACTCCCAATGGTCTATGGGCATTGTGTCAATATGAAAGTAATATAAGGTCAACACTCAAAGCAGCAGCTTTATGAATGAGCCATTTTTTCAGCCCGCTGGTATACTTTTTTTTAACCAAAGTATAATGACACAAGGGCAAAAAAAAGAAAAAAACTTTTGTTCTTGTTACTGGAAACTTGTGAAGCAAATAATCGTGAAACAATTATCACAATGACAGAAATCCATTGCCATCACACTGTAAATTTTTCAGAATTTTCAGCTACTGGGTTTCAAACAAGGAAAGACAAGTGATCAGTCCCTTTTTTTTTTTTTTACAATGCCTGTCTTATTATTTTTATATCTTTTGTACTTGGCTAAGGGACGCAACTTAGCCGATGGTCAAAACAGCTCATTAAAAATTAGCCACCTGATTCAAAATATACACAATTGAACCAAACTATATCTCTTCAAAAGGACATAACTATTCATGACAGATCTTTCATTTACAAGTAACAGTAAAGTGTATACTATCTCCTAAAATGCATCTGTCTCTGCATATACAGGCTGATTAAATGGTGGTGTTGATAAAATACTTTTCAGAATTTGATTCCATGTGTTTTTTCTGCGTCTATTTTTTTTTTTTTCAATGAATTTGACTATAGCAAAAAGAAAGCTTCTAAGATTTCTAAAAAGTCGTAATGGGGGGTCCATCTGAACTACGTATTTCTCACAAAACAATGAATATAAGAGCTACGCACAGTAACGAAAAATCTCTGATATCTCTGAGACGGAAGGTGGAAGACAGTTTTTCTACCTGCAGCTTAGCAATGTTAGCTTCTGCCTGCGGCAATAAATCCAAAGTTCTCTTCTTGACACTGTACGCATTTTTCTTCTCCTCCACATTCTTCTCTTCATTCTTGATGCTTTCCTCCATCTGCTGCTGACTGGCTGTCAACTTGCGAATCTCCAGGTCCAGCTTCTCTTGCTGACTGGTCAGACTGGACAACTCAGACCTCAAGTTATTTATTTCTTCTTGACGCTTCTTCTCTTGCTCCTGTGCCAAGTAACGATTGTAAAGATGTAAGTCATTTGAAAATATACACTAGGTGTCTCACTAATAGCATTGAAAATAACTTTGTAAAATAAACATTTGAAAGTGTGCATTTGAAAGTGTAATGAAATCCATCCAAATTCTTTAGTTTTCATAAATTCAGAAATATGTTTTCAAGAATATCAGCATTGTTCTTTCATTACATTACAATGAGCAGTGCATTAATGTCACTGAATGTGGAAAATGAAATTCTCTATCAGTCTGACTGTTAAAATTTAGTCGTCACTGCTTGAGATTTTGAGGACACAGAATTTCAATGTCTTACCTCCTCCGTGTCCTTTGTTGGGGCTGACACGCCCATCTGTGCCATTGTCTTCTCTTCATCCTGAAACGATTCAGCCGACCAGTGATCAATACACATGTAATTAACACAGTTTATACGAGAAATTTAACGAGATCAATCACTTAACACAAGAGAATCAAAGAACATTGAACAATATTCTTTCACTAACAGGACAGTAAGGGCAATACATTTTCTAAAAAAAATGACCTATAGCACTGTCTTACATAGAATTTTGTTATGAACATCAGAAGACATCACTTCTTGTTTGAGATTTTTGAGGGTCTCTCAAAATATCAATACAAATGTATCATATTAAACACAAATGTGCCAATCTTGCATTTCTCTAATAGCTGATATTGACATTATTCTGAGGTATGTTGCTACATCTGTTATTTCACGTTCGCTTGTCGCTTTTGAGTATAAGGACTTGCCCTGCCAGAGTGGTCGTACCTTGGCATACTGAAGCTTCTCTGTGTGGGCAAATCTTGAACCTTTGGTCTTGCTGGTGCCACCTTTACCCTGAGTCTCGATACTGCTGAGTATTTGCTGTAAATCTCCTGCCGCTACCTGACTTTTGCTGCGGTCTTGCTGCTGGCTATCTTGTTGCAATCTGTCACGAATCATCTTCATCAGGCGATCATGTTTCCTTCGCTTAAATTCCTGTATAATACACAAACACCAAAAAAATAGGATAGAGATCAATTACCCCTGATATCAATCACCTGTAAACTGATAGTTCAGCTTTAGTGAGGGTTCACAAACTAGACACCTAGTTTCTGGAGTTTACTAAATTTTATCTGGCTAGGTTTAATCAGCGCTGCCACATTAAATAAAAAAATATATCCCACAGTTTACTGAATAGCCAACGATTAACATTGAGAAGAGTAAAACATGCAGCTTGTAAAACAGTCAAAGTCCCACATAAGGAGACTAATGTAAGAGGCACAGCACACATGATGTCAAATTGTGATGCATTTCATTTAAAGTTTGAAATTTTCCAAAGCTATCTGACAAACTAGACAAGAAGGTTGAGGAAAGCTCTTTCCTTGGCAAACAACAGAACAATGTATTGGATAACTAAGTCTTGCAACATCAAGAATTCAAAACTGTTAGTTGCCCCATAGACTATTCCCCATCTACATTTTGCTTACTAGGTTAAATATAACAGCCAGTGTTACTTAACCTATCTTAAACACTTTATCAGTCCTGTCACACAGGGACGAACACATCAAAATTTGGATTCTCACACTGGTCAACTCTTCATGCTTGTAGTTTGATTTTTTTGGTGTGGAAACAATTAAGTTAAAAATCTGTTAATGCAAGTAATGACAATTGATATAGAAATTAGCGAAGTTAGAATAAACATCTCAAATCTTCTAATTTTTCAATTTGCCACATCTTGAAACTAACATGAAAAATTTCCTGTGTTCACCCTATGCTATGGACCAACAATTTCCATGACTACAACAACTACTGATCTGATGGAGATGTAATTTTTTTTCCTCAGCAGATTAATAATTTGGATGGGCATATAGCAATTAAAGAGATAAACCTAAATTCAAAATTTTGTTTTTCAAATATGTTTTTTTTCCTGTTGATTTAAGTGCCACTAACAAGAACTTACCAGAATTTGAAGGCCTGACATACTGTATGGGCTCACTTAAAAAGTAAAGTCCTTTACGTGAGCTTGGTTAGACTCACAAAGGAGAGACCAGACAAAGCTGCTTACCTGTTGGGATAATCTCGAAGCCAAGCCCACTGAATTCCACTCATTCTCCCAGTCTTGGTGCTTAGCAACCTCCAAAGCATTTGTCTCCATGATAGAGGGCGCAGTGTCTCGATGCAGGCGAGTCTGATTGGTTATGAAAGGCAAGTGTGTGGCGTAGTATGTGCGGAATTCTGGAACATTTGTAATCATCATGTGAAAACAAAGTCATTACATTCTGAGATACGAGACCTCAAATCCAATCTAATCAACTCTTTTTCCCTTTCACTCGCGGCTTAATATAAACATGTGCATACACAACTGCACATGCACATACAGCCCCGCCAAGCAAGTCACCATCTTAAACAAACTATATAAAGTTCACACTGTAAAACAAATGACAGGAGATACTGCCAATGCTCTCTAATGGATGTTCTATATTTTATAAACTGTAATTGCGAAAGTCAGCTAAAACATGAAAAAAGCATGTAAAACTTTTCTGCTGTTGAAGTTTTGAACTTCACCTCAAAAATATTTTCCGATTTTCATCTCTGTCACTTTTGATACTTTCTAACAAGGACCTTTAAATGCCAAACCATTCTAACTCTTCATTTCCATACACATTTTTTTTCATGAGTTAAACAAATAATTATCTATTTTTTATCTCATTTTCTTTTTCCTTCTTCTTTTTTTTTTTTTTCATCTGTACAGTGCGGCTCTGGTCAAATAAGTTCCCTTGATGTTTCTATAAAATAAGAGTAGAAAGTCCTATTACTACAGGATCTGTGACTGCTACAAAAGACAATCTTTGAGGAAAATCTGTCATGAAAACTGACTATTTAAATAATTGCAAGAATAAATTACGTTTGGTTGTGAATGGATAAACTGACCTTTAGGGACTTTGACAGTCAAGCTGCCGAGGGACTGTGGAGCAGCAACATAACAGCTATGGTAATGCTGAAGACAACAAGCGCCCTGAAGAACAAAGCAGACCATCACATTCGAGTTACCCTAATCTCTCACCATGGACATGGTCATATTTTCACTGTCATTCTAAAATTGCCCCAGTCTCTCTCTTTTTTTTTTTTTTTCAGGTTGAGTGATAATATGAAGAGAGCATAATCACCACTCCACAACTAACCTTATTTAACTGTCATTATTTTGTTCTATTAATATAATGTTACTTTTTTAAACATAAACCCACCTCTGACTGAACTATGCTTCTCCATTGTGCAAAATGATTTCCAACCACATTTTTAAAACAGTTCATTTCTAAGTTTGTAATTCAATCCTTTACAGCACATTTTTTTTTAGTGAAACTGAGAACCACTTCACTCATCAATTTAAAGTGGAAAAAAGAAAAACCTAGAAACAAAAAGCATATATTGCCCATAACACAGCCCAAACAACGCCAGTACACCACCAGCCCCAAATGTCATTGAAAGTATAAGCTTACGACCATGAACTTTAACTGAATCAGTTTTGAACATCAAGACACTTAGCATTTGAAATCACAAGATCAGTAGCTTTTAGGATAAAACTTGTGGTATCTTGTTAGATAGAGTGACATGAATTTCTCACCTCTCGTTGCCAGCCTGGTGGTTTTGACCGAGTTCTGATGCCTTTGTTTTTCAGGAACGGTGGTGTCCATGGCATGGAAAGTTGCTGTGACAGCTCTGAGGAGATGGCTCGCTGTAACAACACTGAAGCTCCTAAAGTGGGAAATATGGACAAAAAACAACAGCTTCACAAAATTTATGGCAAAACTCAGAAAATATTAGTAAAGCCAAATCCATTATATGTTGTGTGACAAGAGGTGACAATTCTGATTTCAATTTTTCATGTGTAGTAATGTTATTTGTATCAGTACAAAGGGAAATGAATAGACTTGGTGATGATGAGAAAATTGTTTAACCATTACTCTTCTATCCAAGATATTAATGTTCAAAATTTTCCCCCTGGTCAGCAAACTCAGATTTTCTAAATAAAGCCTCTTTGACACCTAACTGGTATGACTGATGTATTTTTTCTGTTTCTTTTTGTTTCACTCAATAATTAATTTTTAAATTTTGTCACTGTTTTATTTCCTGCACGAGATGCTTATCTGAAATGATGCATAAGCAAAATTTTCCATATAATTTGCTGTTAAATTTTGAGAAGTGTCTAATAACGTCATTGTCAGACAATCTTTTCTTTGACAATGAATAATGGTAACTCTTAACAGGGAATAGGACAGAATCTTATGTTAGTTAGTTGGACTTCTATTTGACAGTGCATCAGCACAGTGACAACTGCACTGCACTGAACATAATATCAATTACGCTCAAGTAAAAGAAATGTACTTCAGGACATCTATAATAATATACACATAAATAAAAGGCAGTCAATAGCTGTCAAAATCACAAGTTGCAAGTTCATAGTTTCTCAACCACACTGGGACAGTCCAATGGACCACAAGAGATTGCCACAGCTCCACAAAATTCGCCACTTACCCATGGGTTCATCAGCAGCCTGGGATGTTTCTTTGGGCAGTTTTTCCACCAGGAACATGAAAATTCTTCTGATTTCTGTCTCATTTGAATACAGAAATGTCTGGTACCCAAGATCTCCACCTTTGTAACCCAAATCCTGAAATTGCATGAAATTCAAGTTTCATCAAATACAATACTAAAACTCAGAAAAAAGAGAGTAGCATATTGAACTCTGAAAGATGACTCTGGTTTTTTAGTTTTTGTGGAGCAGTAATGACTAAATGTCTCCAATGTCAATGCCTATACTGAAGCTGTCCTCAGACGGATTAAGACAAGCACCATAGAGCTGTTCATTTAACTCCTAACTTCCCTCCCACTCTAACTTTAAGAGGAACAGTTGATGCCAGAAGCTTTTACAAACCCTCCTTTGAAACATTTTACGCTCTACAGGTGTTTATGTAAAGCAAACAAGATTATCATGTGTTATTCATTTCAATTTTAAAAACAACACATCAGCATCAAAGGGAAGGCACATAGCTTATAGTATTGAGCAGTACGGAACTTATTCATTAAACAAAAACAATACTAACAACATCAGAACAAAACAACAACAAAACAAAAAGTACATTTCAGGCCAAAATGCCTTCTTTCCGCCACCAACCTCCAAATCTCTTTCAAAATATAGTGCCCACTCCATCACCTGAGAACCCACGATGATTTGTCAAAGATATGGAAACAATGAACTATTAAATAATAAACAAACATTTGCGCTGAAATTCAGACCTGCACATGGTTTGCTAGGCTTGCTCCAAGGCGGAATCTTGCAGACATCCCTGGTGGAAGAGTAGAGGGGAGATCAACATCCCCAACAATGATCTTGAGGCACCGTACCACTGAGGCCACAATGATTTCTGTACTAAACTGTCGTAAACTTTGAATCTCATCTTCAAGATCACTGTAGATCAAATACATGAAAAAACATATGCACCAATAAGTGGTAAGGATATGACAAAAGATTCATGTTTACATGAATGTATCAGTTCGGCTCCATTTTTTACATATTCACTTCTTATAATGAGGATTTGTTCCATCATTATTTCTTACATTCTTTGAAACCGTGGTGAAAGGATGGCATAAATTGCATCACATGTATAAAAATCTGATTCTCTTTCATTGGCTTCTATCCTTCCACTTGGTCAATTCCATCTCCTGAATCTCCTAGTGTCAAGAGCTGTTATGCAAAAGTGACAATAAAAATAGATAATACAAGTCCATGCCATCTTGTATCAATGTTAAGTCCATGTGCACAAAAGAAGCCCTGAAAATCATACATCACTCTGTCATGTAGCTACCATATCACAGCCCCAGTACATAGTTCACTGCAAGACAGTGAGGTAATTAAATGTTCAGCTTTACTTGAGAGGGAGATGTCAGTCTTATGACATTTTCCCTTTTTCTACTTACAAAAGAAAACTGGATTTTTTTAACCTATATGGCACACAATATGAATGAAATAAATTTGAGCGACCTGTGAGCAAAAAAAAAAAGAGGAATATTCATGTATAGGAAGGTGTTGTTCGTGATAATTAAGGGACAAAGCCCATGGACCTTTCATTAGAGCCTTGATTGTGCTTTGGCTAAAGTAATAGATGCTTCAGGGAGTCAAACTATTGTCACCAAAAGGTAGGAAAATATCATGTGACTACTCGACTGCATGTTGTCGGGTGTGATGAAATGAATGCTATGAACTTCGATCTCGATCTTCAAACAGCAACCAAATAACAGTCTGACTATCGGCTGAGATATGAGGATAACTCTTTCTTACTTCAGTTTCACTGTCATCATGCGGAATTGGTATCGCAAATTATTATACAGACAGATGACATAATGATAATCAGGGCTGGCCAAGATAGTCCTACAGGGAACATTACATTGATTTAGGAGTAAGAGAGGCCGATTAAAAAAGAGATTAGAAGACAACACCCTGGAATGGACAAGCATGAAGCTCGATGATGCGAAGACTGACGGAGTGAGAGATGAATGGAGAGAGCTCGTCAGATCTACTGTGACACCACACAGTTGACTAGACAGTGAGACTGATGGAGATGGGAATAAAGTAAAACTAAAAGTAACTGGTACTCATGCGACATGTCATCAAATCCAGTACGGCATAGAGATTATCTGAAGTCAGTTATAGATACCTACGGTATAATTTGTGGGAATGATCTAATATTACACACACAGAAAGTGAGAAACACAAAAATTTAACTTTATGTAAAATTCTAAATATGGAATACCTTAATTACCATAAACATTATCTAGATCTAGTTGTCTTACTTTCAAAAACCAGCGAGACAAGTCTCTTATTGCCCTTTGCTTTCGAAAAGTTCAAGGGACACACAAATGTTTGCACATGATTACATAACAATGCCTGCGAGATTCTGGTTATTCTGCATGCTAAGATTTGACTGACTCTAATGTCTGAAGCAAGTGCTTCTTTGGAGCTCTGCAGGGCACTCTTCTTGTTTCGTGCCCATTGGGCACTTTTGTCATTCAGTGGTCCTGACTTATAATCTGATCTCCCAACAGAAGTCAGCTACTAACTTCCGACTATTTACGGACATGATTATTATACTATTGACTGCCCATGCAAAGACATTTAAATTAGCAATAAAATTGTCATCATGCTCAATCATTAGGAAGACAGTAATTGACTTTCATTCTTGTGAAAGCTGGCAACCATGAAATGAGAGGATGGATCTCAAAGTAGCACTTGCTTCAAACAAGAATCAGTCAAATCTTAGTGTGTGCAAAATAACCAGAATCTTGCAGGCATAAGGACAATACTCTGCTGTGCAAACTTTCCAATTCAAGTTAGAACATTATTACCACCTTTACCACAAGGACTCTAGATCTAGATTAGACTAGATATAGATCTATGTGTTGGGTGTAGGCTACATAATGTTTATTTGCAAGAACTAGAATACTGGATTCTAGATCTAGACATTCTACAACTCTAGGAGTAAGACCCTGATAATTTCTTCACATCCACATTAAATCTGCAGCATCTGAATGAAATGAGAAAATCTGACAAAATGAACGCTTGTAAACTTTGAATACTGAAGACACCTCTGACAGTGAGTATGTTGTAGCTGACTTTAGCGGCTGAACTTCACTAGAATCTACTGTAATTAGTGTAACTTGATCTACTGACGGCTGTAGACCTACTCATCCACTTAACTGTGTAGTTGTAGTGTTCTGGCAAGATAAGTTTTCAGAGTGGACCAGAAAGTAGCGATACAAAGTGTGATAAAGCTAATGAACTTGAATGCAATCCAAATGAAAAACAGCTAAAATGTCTGCAAAAATTTACTTAAAATAAGTCAGATTTTACTTACCAGCCAATGGTCCGCAGAGAGTGAATAATGATACGATCCACCTCCTCCATCTTGATGGTAAACTTCGTTGATCATGTGATTTTCGGAGATATTCGGTTCATACTACAAAAGGTCATGTAAGGTCCAAAATTTACTTGAAAATGTCATCTATTCGCGTCAAGACCAACAAAAATTCAGCCATCATCCATTTCACTGTTGGGAAGCTATTATTAAATAAACATGAATTGAAAAACCTCTCTTTTACATAAAACAAATAATTTTATTACCATTTCCTTTCGTGTACAGCAATACCCTATTTAC
>JBCAUA010000019.1:1838017-1864787 GCA_038406235.1 Peronia verruculata | reverse complement strand
CTGAAAAACTTCTAAAGAGCCGTTGTGATGGTTGAGTTGCCTTGCCCCCCCCCCCCCCCCCCCCATATGAAGATTCCAAACCTTGTCTGAACCATCTTCTACACATTACAGTTCTAACTTAATTTAAAACTTACTGAATATGGCTGAGTTTAACAAAATAATACTAAAATACCTCACCGTAGGGTCCTGCTACCCATTCTCACAATCTGCACTTCACCCATATCTGAATAAAAAAAATTATTTTCACTGTTATTTATATTCCAGCAACACATGCATACTAAAATAAAAAAAAAAAAAACATCAAATAGGTCTACCTTCCCAAAGGTGGTGTCTGCAAAACACTCAAGGGAGTCAAAGCAAATCAACCCCAAAATACCATCACCAAATATCCAATTTCTGTTGGCATCGAATAGAAATTCAACGGCTAAAAATAGTAAACTGACAAGTCTCAAACTCGATCAAAGTAGTGCAAGCTGGCTAACATCTTGTGCCTAGCAAACTTAAATCTGATGTCACCTAAGAACAAAGCAGCAGTTCATGACTAAATACATGTACATAAGAAGAATCAAACTAACTCTTAAACTCTAACTCCATTTACAAGAATTTATTCATGCACCTTCTATTCTGTTTGGCACAGATGGGCTGAATGTAAACATAATTTATGCTCATTTGTTTACATGTTTCTGTCTTTTTTCACTGTCCAGTATGATGTATGAAGTGCCTTAGAACACCACTGTGGTCATGCTGCACCGTCAAGTTTTGTACATGATATTTATTAGATACAGTCGAGTCCACTCAAACCGAACTCTGATTAAATGAATTTCTGATAAATCAAATAAAAATGAAATAATAGATTTTTTTCCCTCTTTGCACTTATCAAAATGCTTCTCGCATATTTTGAAGCCATCATTGTGAATTTCCTTTAAATCAAACTGGTCAGCGCTGCCACAAAGACAAATATCCACTATTGTTATCCCCATGTGGATGCCAGTGGCTTGAAAACAAAGGAGAAGCAGTGCGGATGGGGCAAGAGGAGTTAGAATGTATCCTGTGCCCGAGATAAGCAGGCCTTGTGTTCAGCTGGGGAGTGGTATGCATGGGCATGTGCGTGAACAACATACCAAGGGCCAGCGCTGTCGAGCAATTGATCGATAATCAAGCATTCTGGCAGAGCCTACTGAACAGGTACAGTATGCGTAAATGTACTATGTATATGATACATGTATTACAAAGCGTGTAGATTACGCTGGTTCTCACACCATGGCGGAATAAGCCACATTCTACATCACACTAATTGTTTTTTTTTGGCGCATGCGGTGAACTTGTTTGTTAAGACACCCCCCAAAGGCTATGTGATGGCTTAATTTAGCTGTTTTCAGAGTCAACACTTGACTAATAGCCCTTTTCTGGCTTAAAACTTACTCAGATGCCCTTTTTTAGGACTAAAGAATTAACAGTCATTTTCAGGGCTAAAATCTACTCATCAACAGTAAAAGTTCTTTTCAGGGTTAAAACTAACACCATTCCGCCTCTACCTTTCTTTACATTACTTTTGCTTTCAAGGCAACCCTTATTAGGGCCAGCAATCCTATTAAACGAGAGGGTTTGAATTTAAGATAAATGCAAAGTTCAGGAGCCAGAGCGAGAGATCTTTATAAAGGGAAATAATCCTGTAATAAAATACTGAAAATAGTGCGTCATTAGTCATTCAAGAATTATCTTCTCTCTTTCTCCCCCAATAAAAAATGAATTGGTAGACAAACTCTTTAATCGAACCCATTAAGTTGGTCCCAGTAAATTCGATTTAAGCAGACACAACTGTATAACAGACAGATAACATGATGAGCTGTCTTACAGTTGGCACAGAGAAGAGATCACCAGCCCCATCACTATAAACATGGGAAGTCAAATTTATTCATCATAAGATTTACAAAACACATGAATATTTGTCCCGCAATGACTCTAATGACTCAAGTATCTATATGGAGAGATATTGGTATTAGTGGACAGGAAAATGAGAATCTTAATTTGGTGAAAACATAAGCTACAACAAAATTCTGTACAGCAGTATAATATCGCTATACAGAATTTTGTTGTAGCCTAAGTTTTCACCAAATTAAATATATATATATTCAGAGTTAACTTTTGTGACCCCATGATAAGTAAAATCAGATTCTCTCAATGAAATCATCTTTTACACCTGGGTAATTTCATCTTTTACTTGACAACCTTTTCATTCCCCTTATGCATTGTACCTTGAGGGTTAAAAAAAAAAAAAGATTACATGGGATCAACATATGTGACCATCTGATCATTACCATACCAGTACCAGGTTCTGTAACTGGCAAATGCTTTTTATCTGGTTAAAAAACACCCATGCTCTTCTCCATCCTCAAAAATATAGCCAACAGACAGACAGAGACACAGTGGAGAGAACAGACTGGAATCTAAACGTCACACAGACAATGACAGAAAATCAATCCTTACCATCCTTAGGGAAAGATTTAAATAAATTATTAAAAAAAAAGCCAAGGGACTGTTTGACAATCATTGTACATGTAATATGCTCTTGCATAATGTAGTTAAAAGCAGATATCACCAATGTCAGACAGACTTTATAAATGCACAATCTCTTTCTCAAGTTCCACATTCAATCAAAGCTCTGGATTTAGTCCGACGACACAACTAAAGCATTAAACAATGACACAAATATGCAGGGACTACTCCTGATCTCCCAACACCAGTCAAATACACTGTAATATATTGACCTGTGGATGAAATACGCAGTGAATGCTTGATGTTGGGAGATATCAGGACAGTTATACTGCAGCACGTTGTCCTGTGGATGAGGCACTAGTTCAAACATGGCACTCGGGTCTGGCAACATTCTGACGACAGCATGAACAAACAGCTGATATTTGTATGTGGAAGGTTCCAGAAAAACCTGTCAGATTGTGAGCGATTGTGAAACAAAATGAAAATCTTGAGTACTTAAAAATAAATTTCCCTCCCTCAAGTAAAACCTGTGATTGTCTCTACAATTGCCAGGGGAAACCTAAAGTAAATGGAGATACCGATTTTCAGTGACATCATTATGTTAACTCACTGCACCCTGACATCGACAATAATCAGTCTGTAATTAAAATGAATTCAATCCCTAACATCAACTATAGTCCATGCAAGAAAAGCAAAATAGAGAGTTATAAAAAAAAAAAAGAGAAAAAAGACCTATACAAACTGACAAATTTTTGAAAGTACACAAAAAGGCAGAATTTTCTTGTTTTTTACCTTAAACCTGAAAAAGATTTTCACACAGGAGCTCACTGCTGAAAAAAGAAAAAAAAAGAAAAGGGTTTTGTCAGACTTTCTCATCGCTGTCTGCATTTCTACTTTTGGCTGCAGACTTTTGCAGAGTCCACGAGTCAATGATGGTTTTACAACTTGGCCAGGCAACGACAGGGTGTGCCAAGTTAAAATTGAAAAATTTCCCAATCTGGCAGATTTTTCTAGAGTCTGCCACACATTATGGCGTTCTGATATGACCAAAAAAAAAAAAAAAAAGAAAAAATGTATGGCAATATGACATCTTACTATGAATCGATGAGACATTGACCCATGAAAGGTTTGACAACAAAACGACAAAAAAAGCCACATTCCTTGTGGAGATAAATATCTGACTAACTGTTCCAAATAGACACATTGTGCCAACAATAGGAAACTATTAACAGTTTTTTACTGATGGAATGGCCAATTTTCTGAAGAAGTTTCAAAGTCAGATCATATATTGGTTGCATCATATGCACCTATCTTTAACATTTTATTGATACTGTCTTATCTTATTCTTCAGTCAAACCCTTCATGTGTATTAAGTTGGTTGAATGGGGAGGCCCAGGTCTGGTGACAATCTGCAATGCCCTCTGTAACATGGTAGAACAACCTGGGTCGTCATGTATGCTATAAGTGGACGCTATCTCCAGAGTCCTTGACCGTGGCGGCGCAGGCCTTGACCTGCTGGACCAGGTCACACAGCCGAAGGAGGGGTCCGTCCACAGCGTCCACCAGCTTGGTCAACTGGTCAGTGGTCATGTGGACCAGGGTGGCACCATCAATGTTCTGAAAGCATGAAATAACAGATCAACAATAGATTAGCAAGGTGAGGGCATACCAGCCACATGAAATGATGAACAGCAAATTTGATGAGCTGAATGCATGTCTATCCATATATAATAATCTATACTATAAAATTGCAAGAAAACTCACAATAGGCTTATGGACTCGAAAGATGCTAAACAGATCCATCTGAAATTTTGCACACAACATTGTTGCATATGGATCTGTGTTTCTACGTACATAAACCAAAAAAAAAAGCTTATTGTCTTTGACATTATTCTAAAAATGCAATAATAATTAAATATTAAACTCGCGAGGCTGTTTGATCCAAACTGTACGTTTGATAGTATGACGCGTTCAAAACACGTTTTCTCATTCAGTTTGATTAACCAAAATATCAACATCAAGGTGTAAAACATTTGCCATATACTTTAAGTCACAGGGCTATATTTAAAAAACCTCACAAGGAGGCTGCTGGTTCTCTTTTAGTTTTTTAAAAAATATAAAGAAAGAACCATTGCCACAAATGAAAAACATATATTTTTTCTCTCTTTCTTTTTATTTGTTTTGACCATTGTTTTAAACGCTCACCCTTTCTTCTGGGGAAGGGTTGACAGTTGACAGTTTTTTCTAAAAACAAATTTTCAGCTTTAAAAAATTTCATGCATTGCAAAATATAAAACCATACATTGGTCCTCACACCAGTATAAATGACTAACCCAAAAAGATGCAGATGTTACTTTGCTTGTGGCATTATGATTTTGTTAATATAGTTGCCTTTTGAGAGTTTGTGGCTGAGAAGGAGGTGAATATGACACTTACTTTTTTTATGAACATGTTTGCGTACGCAGCACAGCCATTGACTTTTAGAACATCAACAACATCTGACAGCGCCCATTTGCTGAGAGGCAGCGCTCGCAATCGTGATGACAGCGTCAGAACAATGACACCTCCGCCTGCCTCCTCCGTCATTTCACTGTCATCTAGCACCATCGAGGAGGAGGAAACAATGCGATTAGATCTTGACTCCATAGAATCTTTCTCCGTGGCAGAACCAATCCCAGGCTTGGCTGCTTTCTCGGAAAGACTGCTGCTGCTGTTGAGGCCGACTGCCGTCAGTGAGGATGTCAGTGGAGAACTTGCCTTCAGCCGCTCTGCCAGCTCCTGGGAGAAACCCTGGGGAATCTTGCGATGTGGACTGAGAATGGGAGGGTTGGTGTCAGGACTGGTCTTCACCTCTGTTTTCACTGGAAATAACACAATACAGTAGATAATTGTTCTTTTAGCGTTTCTTTCCATACAGGCTTCTCAATGTGTTATGACAAAAAACATGTCGTCCAAAATGACAAACTCACCTGATTAATTGTTTATTACAACTGTGATCAGTTACAAATCTGTTTCATAGATATTATAAAATATCCTTATAACATGGGTCCACATACTTTATATACACAAACTATCTATGCGTCCACATACATTTTTCACACAGAATATCTAACCACAACCATACCTTGACCAAAATAATGAAACTGTTATTTCAAGACTGCAATAAATGAGTCCTACTCTTAACTCCTTTACAGTGATTGATCCATGGCAAATGTCCTACACAAGACAATTTATCACTACTGAAATCAAACAATATGCAATCAGTAGATCATATCACACAACACTAAATCAGAATGGAACACGAATTTAACTACACATTTAACCCGCTACCACCTAAATATGCTGATTTGGGCTCATGGCATAATCCCTTAATACGCTGAAATATGATGATTTTACTTGCCTCATTTAATAAATCTGGACAGCCGTGCTCTCGCACCTATAGTGAGATTTGCTGATACTTTTACTTTCAAGTATACAATATGGCGTCTCTCAGTGAAAACTGGATGTTTCTAATTCTATGTTGATTCTTATATTTTTTGTGCTTGTTTAAAATTGGGTGAATTTTTGCAGTCTGGGACTGTTCTGAGAAGCAACTGGAGTAAAATGATGGGAATTTACACTAAATTACAGCCCACAAATTGTGACAATAATGAACTAGAATATACTGGTAATGAATCTGCTGATGAAGTTGAGGCAATGAAGCAATGAGAAGAGCCAGATCTTGATAGTGATAAGGATAGTCATGATATAATATGGCAGTAAGTTTCACTCCCTATTTCTGTCAGACATGAAATTGATTTACATTAATTTTTATGAGCTGATCTACTCATTTTGTTTCTTATTTCAAACTTTGTTCCTTTGGACATGTCCCCATTCAAATTTTATAAAATTCAATTCTGATGATTAATTTTACCACAATGTTTTTTGTTTTTTTTAACAGTACATGTAAAATGCAGCACAAAATGCAGGGAAACAGAACAGAATGGTGAGGAGTTCTTAGAGGGTAGAGGGTTAAGATATGACATGGTTTATCAAACTCCCAAATCAATGGGAAATGTCTTGCTGAATAAAAGACTGATTATCACTGCTGAAATAAAACAATATGCAATCACATTTTGGTTCTTTTTTCCTATCATGCTACAAACACAAAGATTTGAGCCACCGTATTTCCAGAGAACCATGGCACAGCCTGTCATGTTGACTTTTCAGTCGACACTGATCTATGTCAATGCCCTGTGCTAACAATGCCCTGTACTAGAGGGCACTTGCTGTCTCATGGCATTCCTGAATTTGATAACTTTCACACGTCACTCAAAAAGAATGCATTGACAAATTAAGATTTATGTACTTTTTCAATGGAATCAACAAGCATAACTTGTCAAATGTGCTACAGACAGTTCCTCAATATCTCAAAAGTGTTGAAAATGACTTATGCCATTCTTGCAGAGCCATGATGACGAAATAACATACAAAACCAACCTGTCACAGCTCTGCCCTCCATGTCTGGCTCCAGCAGGGGAGGTAATGTTGCAGCAACTGTCTCAGGGGAGAGCATCTTGTGTGGAGGATATGCTGAGTCGGACTGAGCTGTTGCTGGGACTTTAGCTGTTGGCAAGGATGCGTAGCGACTGCCCATTCCCCCTATGGCACTGTACGATGGCGAAGGTTTACCTGGGTCTTTGGATTTTTTGTCTGACACTGAACTTCTCTCTGTAAAATACACCACAGGATTATTATTCCAGTTACAAATGACAGTGCATAGAAAATAAATTTCAAAAAAACACACCGAGACAGCACAAGTATTCTAATTTTGAATTGCTAGCTAATAAACTAAATCCATCAGAATGAGCCAGCCAATCCACTGACTGTTTCAGGTAAAAAAAAATCGTATGTATATGTACAGTTTAATAGAAGAGTGAGGTTTATTTTCAGCTTTTCTCTGATCACTAATCCTATTTTCAACTTTTTCCAGCCACAATATCTGATACAGGACGTCTGTCCTAGTCATTCCTTGAAGTGGAAATTCAAGACCAGATTGCTTTTCTGTTTGCAGCCATGGACTTGTCACTCAGTTTGAAATATTTCAAAGGAAACAATCTTACTCTTTCTCGGTCCTCTATAGATCTGTGTCTTCCCTTTTCTTTTGCGGGCATTTGTTGGTGCTGAATTTGGTGCTGCTGCCTCCACTGAAAATGAAAAACATCAATGTTAGATGGCAAATAACCTTTATCCCTGGAGAATGTAATAGGTCACAATGATTTCCTCTTAACATGAACTTTGTTGACCACAGGAGAATGTTTGGACGAGCCGTGTTACTTCCCTTTGCCAGACACAAGGGATGTTGAACAAGCAGTGTTAAAGGGTATTTTAAAGGTCTAATGTAACTTCCATAGCGTTTGTCATTTTCTCTCTCATGACTGATGGGTTTAACTCCAGCGAGAATACTGATTTTTATTTTGAAGTGATTCAGGAGGCATTTCAGTCTTATTTCTACGACCCCTTTAACACAGTGCCTTTTAATTTTGTAGCGTCCTCTCAAACAGCACCTTTGTCCTGATATCTCCTGTTTGGAGCAAGTCAGTATTTATTCTACATGGTCTTTTCTAAAAATAAATGCAGTTGTTAGAGAATGAACTGGAGCAAAGGTTTGCCTGTAAATATTGGGGAAATTTACAAGTGGACAAATAATCAGTGTGTGACAATAAAAGGTGGTCTGATAAGAGACGGTGCTTTGTGAACAAGATTACTTACTTCTAGTCCTGGGTCCCTCCAGGCTGTGTTTCATCACTTCGCACCAGCCCACTGGATAAATATCCGGGCTCTGACAATCAATCCACTGATCATAATTGTTCTCCCAACCATCAAAGTGGATCCGCAACAATCGGCCCACAACTTTGGTCACCGTTGCCACACAGATCAATCTGCCAGGAGAGCAAACATGACAGGAAAATGATCAACTGACAACTGATTTTGTTTCTTTAGCTATCATGATTGAAAACATTTTTTTCCTTGGCTAAATAATGGGAACATGGTTACCTGGAATATGGAGAATGTACTGTTTCTTTTTTTTTTACATATCTGCACCAAAGCACCATGCATTACAACCACTCAACTCACAGTGGACAGCCCTGGTGAAAATGTTTTATACACAGCATATTAAACAAAATTTTAAATGTTTCATACTGGTAAAAGTTAGGGACAATGATTACAACCTACAGTTGAACTTATCAATCTAGAAAATCAATTACTATTAGTATATCATGAACTGAATCCTTTTTTTCCAGTTATGTGTCCAATTAGAGTTGGACTTATCATTCTAGCAAATCATGAAATGAATCCCTTTTAATCCAGATATGTGTCCTATGTGTTAATATGATCTTACTCACGAGATAAATATTATATGATCTATTCGTCATCAAGGAAATTCATACCTTGGTTCCATCAGATCCACAGCCTCTAGTTTCATTCCGGAGCGGAACCCATGCTTGGGAATATCCTGGGAAAAGACATCATTCTACAGAAGTATCCAGACTATAAGAGAAGATCTAATCCACACTATAAATAGCAATTATAGGGAGAACTGGTCTGAAGAACTGACTGGCAAAATCCTTACAGAAACACAGCGCACACAACAGACTATGACAGTCATGAATAAGCATAAACTTCACAAAATGAGACAAAACAGCGTTTGTCCACCATTATACTCAACAAAAAAACAAAAGCAAATACCTTGTCAAAGAGCTTCACAGGAGCTGCCATGGACTTTGTCTGCTTCAGATAATCAAACCATTTGAAGGGACCTTTTGTACCTGTGGTGACAGACAAATAGCAAACATGAACGTCCGTATCAATAACGAAATGAAAATGCACATCAGTTAAATAATCCTATGGTATCTGGTGAAAACTTTCTACAAATTTAACTGTACCCATGTTTGAACATCTGTCCATCATTACACATTTTTTCACTGGTAAAATGTCTTCTTTTCTGTTGCTTGTATTTTTCCAGTAATCCCAGATGCATAGATGGAACAGGCTGAAAAGAACTTTAAAAACAGTGATGCTCAATAACAAATGGCTATTTTCAGCCTTTAAACCAAACATTTACACATTCTTTTAATACTCCCCAGCCCTAGAAGCCTCTAACTTTTCAACTTTCAGGATTTTTCTTCTCTCATCTTTCTCTTAAATATTGAACATTCTGTCAACTCACCTCTAGGGGGTGTGAGATCCAAGTTGTTGATCTCACAGAAGCCGACGGGGAAGATGCAAGGTGAGGTGGCATGGTAGCAGAACCAGTCACTGCCATTCTCTGCCATGGAGCCATCGATACCAATCATCAGGTAGTTATTGCGCAACACCTGTGGGCAGGTAAGGAAACAATTGGAAAATGTTGCCTTCAAAAAGATCTCATCTGTGCCTGACAAGACATAAACTAATAAAGGGCACTCAAAATTGTTTGAACCCAGGTAGATTGGCACACTGGCTCGATCTAAAAAATATTTTTGTCCTGGTCACATGCCTCTTTCTTTGTTAAAAAGATCTCACTTGCTAAAAACCACCTATGCAAGTCGCTCTCTCCCTCACACACACACAAAAATTCTAAATACTTACAAAAAAATAAGAATAAAAATAATCCCAATAATAATGCCAGTAATGATAATTCAAGTGATCAAAAATAATAATAATAAAAATATAAATTTAAAAAAGATGTATAAAGTCCATGGAATTCTATGTTCATTAGCTTTGTGCTATGAGCCATGAGGTGAGACAAGATCATCTGTCAGCACCTACAGATACAGTGTTGACTACTGAAAGAGCAGCTCTACTCCATTTGTTACAATCTTCACTATCCCTACTGATTTCATGAATTCTCATGCTGCTGGATTCAGGACTGTTATCTAAATGTTGTATTGATAAAACTATCTTCAACTGGTCTGTCTCTTGGTTCTGTGGGTTACTATCTCTGTATCCTATGTTTTCTTCTATTTCTTGTTGATAGAACCTTTGTGTCACTTGTAATTTTTTTCATTTAAGCATTTATTTGCTCTTCTGCCTGTCCAAAAAAAAAAAAAAAATCTTAGTGGCTTCAATTTGTTGAATTGTCCCAGGCAAGTAACTAAATGAAAAGGACCAGAAGTAGATGCTGTTGTTGCTTACCTTGGTAACTGTAGCAACACAAATAGCTGACAAGTTGAGGGGATCAATGGCTTCTAGTTTCATGCCCACTTGGAATGAAAGACCATGGGGTGGATCTTTGCACTGAAATGATTGAACACAATCAACTTCTTGATAAATAAATGGTTAATGAATCTTCATCGAGGACCTCAAGATAACGGTGAATCTGGATTTTCCCATCTCTGGTGAAGAAATTACTGATACCATAAAATGATCTCAACATTGCCCTGACAAAGAGAATTGACTCTGGATCTATGATATGGATACCCTGTTAGGATGTTAAATCCAAACTGACAATAATGCATTCTCTTTATTTAATTTTGAAAACAGCTTCCATGAACGTAAAGTTACTGTCACTCACCCATTCAGTTTAAGCTGGGTAAGTACTGAGAATGGGATGGAATTCATAATATAGGTAAGCCCGGGAAAGTAAATGGTAAAAATAACTACAGTTCTATTGTACATTGTCTTACTTGGTCCAATGAGTGTTGATGGTATCAGCCAATTCACCATCAACACTTCAAAAACTTATCTATGAAGTTTGACAGCCTTATCATCTCTGCGGATAAAGTAAGTTATCAGAAAACAGGTAGCCAAATTTGACATGAGTCTACTTCTTCACTATGACTAATTCGAAATACTATTCATGCAGTACATTTCTTCAGTAAGTCTCATTTACCTTTGGAAACATGTCAGGCGTTGCATCATTGGCACCATATTTTTGCATGGTCACTTTACTCAAACAGGAATTGATGTAATCTGAAATGTACAAAAAGAAGCATAAAAATACTCAGGTCATTAACCTTCTCTGGCTATGATGAGAGTCTATGATGCTACTTCTTCTAAGCAAACAAAGCACATAAATAACAAAATATTGACAAAAATTTACAAAATGGAAGGAAAATTTAGAGAATCAATCTCTCCGTCTACAGAAAATTTCACTTTTACTAGCAGGGACAAACTTTAGCACATAGACTCCGTCAGATTTTCACTTTCAGCAAGAGCCAACATTCCTCCAAATGTAAAAATTCTTGTTTTCTCTGTAAAAATATAACTATTTTGTAAAATGTCAGCATTGTATCCATAGATATCACTTCATCCAAACAAGACAATGATGTATGCTGTCTGCATTTGGGAACGAGCTGTTGGACAAAGTGGTCTCTGCCTAAGAACCCTCCGTCTAAGAGCCTGCTCCGCCTCAGAGCCTGGTCTGTCTAAGAGCTCGCCTCTGCTGCGAAACAGAATATTTCCTCTATAATTTACCCTCTTAGAATTCACTCCCAAATGAAAAATCCACTTAAGAGCCCGGTGTCGGGCCAAGACACGCGAGTATTCATAGTGTAATTTTACATCATATTGTCCATTTGTAGGAAATGCCCAGTGCTAGATGTGCGGTAAAATTGGGATAGGGGTGGAGGACACAAGTAGACAAAGGAATAGCAGTGAAGGCTGATGTATGACTGCATAATCAGGCCAAATTGGCATTTCTTGTGTGACAACACGTGGGACAGCACTTGTATTTGGCTCTGTGGATGAGGAGGAGTAAGTTCAGCTTCCTGACTGGTCAGTTGTTTTGCTACTTCAGTCAGTTTGTAAACACTTGAGTCACTCGTGCAATTATCCATAGTGTAGCGTAGCATTATCATGTTTTCAGCAATGATACCGCTATGTAAAAACTCATTTGAAGTTTAAAGGCTGGGCAGTATTGATGTAATTATACACAAAAAAAGATCAAGAATTGCTAGATCTATTTATAACACACACAGGGAAGAAGGCTGTATTTATTCACATAGATAAATTTTTTATTAACCGTAACAAAGAACTATTCATAGTAGTGAAGACGTGTTCAGACGGGTTGTGTAACTTTTCAATGCCCCTAAGAACCCATCTGCCTAAGAGCCCGCTTTTTGTCTCCTGAGGACTGGGTTCTTGGGCGGAGGCCACTAGATTACAGAGCATGTTTGTTTTCTGCATGGGAAAGGGTTAAGCAAAGAGACTAAAACAACTTACCATGACCAGCGTGTAACTTATGACCGACAGTCTGTGACCAGCCCACAGGGTGGATGAGCGGAGATGTCATATGGCACCAGAATTCATCATTTTCCTCCTGTCAACACACAAAACCCATTCAGATCTTTTCCATTGTATGTATAACTTTGACACCTTCAAGCTAATGGCCAACAATAAATGAAACTATATTCCAGTAAGATTTTCCTAGGTAGATATTCTCACAGCAGTGTATTTGTTAAATAATTAAGGAACTAATGACAATAAAAATCATCAATACAGCACCTCACCCCATGATAGATGCAAAGCATGTAACAGAGCCTAGATGTCTTACAGCGACACACGTAAAGAGGCATCGATGCTAACAGCAACTCAGACATACAAATATAATATGACTTTCAAACATAATTACAAACAATATTTTGAAAATAATTTCATATCGCCATTAAAAAAAAGCAAAAAAAAAAAAAAAAATGAAAACCAAATACAAGAAAGTAGGCATTAGACTATGAAAAAAAAAAAAAATTAGGATCAATATGAATGTAACAAAAGACAAGTTCCTAAACAACACTGAAAACCTGTGGTCAACTTAAAACAGCCACACAATGTAGATGATGGCAGATGTACATACCAGATTATCCACATAATTGAGCCGCAGTCGACAACCAATTATGTCCTTAATGACAGCCACTCTCATCGCTGAAACACACATCTTGTTGACCACCTCCAGCTCTGTGCCAACCTTGAACTTGTGATCGTCCAACCATTCTCGAGACTGAAAGCAGAACAAATAATGCCTCCAATGTGACTATTGGTCCAAATCAGCAGTCAGCAAACATCACTTCTCCAAGATAAAGGTCCAGGGCATGCAGTAGATTTCATTTATTTCCACAATTAAAAGGTTTCTTGAGAGTCCATCCTGCAACAGATGCTTCACATAGGAGTCACAGAGCTGTGAATAACTTTCTCTTCTGTAACGGAGATTCTGATACATAGCGAAATGAATTTTGAAAGATAAGGCCAGAAAGTGCCTGATAAATCCAGATGAGCTTAAAAGCTGAGAAGAAGACAGCCATTATCACTGGAATGATAGAATAAGCGAAACACAAGAGCTAAAACAGAATATATTTAGATAAGAAAAAAAAAAAAAAAAGAATAACACGATGACCACTGTGAGCAAGGTCATTAAAGCTCTTCTGTTACAAACTTACCTTTGTATGAAAGTGTGGAGGAATGGTGCGAGTTCCAGTTAAACGTTTAATCAAAAATTCTTTCCAGTCTGAATACTTGTCTTTGATTGCTGAGGATGAAAGAATAACATATCTTCACTATAACTTGACAGTTAAACTGGGGATTGACATTAATCGTACATCATTATGATCATTAAGTCTGTGATTCTAATTTTACAAAAAAATATCTTAAAATTAAGATGACTGTCCACCAGCAACTAAGCAAATACATCAAAAAAGTGGAAAATCAATATGAAGAATTTTGAACGAGTCAATAAGAGAAATTAATATCGCCAGTCAAATTTTCGAGCCCGCTTGGCTCTTCATCGGGGAAATAAGTCTGCAATTCTCATAATAATCTTGGCTCAAAATACTATCACGCACACTAAGAGATCAAATTCATCTGCTGAAAGGGAGGCAATATTTAAAAAAAACATGTAAGCTTCTCAAAATGCTGCAATTGTACTATTGCACTTAATTCAAATTTCATGGGTCTTACTAATTCATGTATGTGCAACTATATCGCTAAGAAACAGATTTTTTCATCGTACTTTTATCTAATTCAAGTGTTAGTTCTCAACTCGAATACCATTATTATAATTTTGTAGTGATATTCTAATGTGATTTATTCCACTGTGGATGCCATACAGTTATAAATTATTCACTCTCATATGGCAGCTCTGTAAGAAAAGTCAGTCGGTACTCACTTTTGGGTGGTGCCAACATCTTGCCATACGTAGCACACCAGCCAACGTTGTGCACATCTTCCGACAGCAAGTTGCTCCAGAAATCTTTGGAACTATCGCTGCCAAATCCTTCATAGCGCAGCAGGATTTTGTAGCCTGAAAGAAAAGGAGAAAGTCAAATTTTACTAACTATAAAAGTCTTATTGTCTGTCCATACACAAGTTTTACAGGGCATACTTCTTTGTTTTAATGCTAGTCATTTCCGAACAAGCCATGAACAGTGTTTACACAATTACATGCATAAATTCTGATCCAATTCCAATATGTCATGGCATTCTTTAAGAACATGAAAATCCACAGAGTGAATTGAAAGAAGTTTTAAAATTATAATTTCCCTTAGCAATTTTTTTTTCTGCTTCTGTTTTTTAAATTTTTTTTTTGTCTAGAATCTATATAGGCACTAGGGAATAATTCAATACAACAGAAATTACTTGAGCAGGCGAAAGCAATATGGCAAGAAATACCTATTTTTTTTTTTCTTTTAGAAATGAGCACTGTCCGTGGCTACCAATATTGACAGAGGAAAAAATGCATACAAGCTTTGTGTAAAACTGGAATGGGTAAATGTGCTCACCACAAATCTTCAGCACTGTGGCAATCCAGTAGACTTTGACATCTTTGCTCACATCCAAGTCTGTGTTTGGCACCTCCACCAGCACCCCTTCCACCATCTGCTCCCAGCAATCATGCATTGGCACCTGCAAAATCATCAGAAGGATACATTACAGATGATTATATGTTCATTCCCCTATCACTGAGGGGACACCATTACAAATGATTATGTAAAGGGACATCACAACAGACAATTACATGTCCATTCCCCCATCAGTTACGGAATATTATTACAGATGACCACGTGAAGGGACATCATTACAGATGATTACATATCCATTTCTCCATCACTGGAGGGAGCAGGGACCATGCTAAAAGATGAAATCTGACTGTGGACACCTTCTGTGGAGGTCCGCATGATTTTGGGACAAGAAGGTGGAAAATCCACCATCCTAAATTTGAATATATGATCTCACACCAGAGATGTCATTCGGAGATATCCCCTACCCCTTTCCCAACCACCACTATCACTTAAATCTGAAGATGAAACAAAAAAAAAAAATCACATTAATTTGAATGAATTATTTGTACAAAATAATGACATATTAGCACCTGTGATGACATATTTGCACCCATGGTTGACAGTGGAAATCTGCTAAATTGTGAAAGAATGGTACCTCTGTCACAAACAAATGATAATAAACCATTGCGATCAGACAAATCGACTGTAACACTGACTTGCACATAAGAAATGGAAGACGATAACACAAACAAGATTTAAATTCAACATTTCTTATAGTTAGTGAAGGAGAGATGTAAATCAATACTCACAGCTTGAATAACATGAAATGACTCCCACCCATAATCAGACAATAGAATTCAAATTTACTATCAATTTTCATCATACATCGATACACCTAATAGTCAAAAATATAAATCCAGAATCTCTCAATCGACATACACACTCCATAACTTCCATTTCAATCATGACGAGAAAACAAAAAATGAACAAAAAACATAAAGAATTAAAAATTGCCACTGAAAAAAAAAAAAATATTATCTATTAATTAGGATTTGCTCCCAAGAGTCAACTGAATCATGACTAGGTCAGACTGATGTCTATTTCCTTTCTCCCGCTCTTGATACTCACATGTTTGAAACAAGAGACCGAGGCTGCTGAAGCCTGAGCACTCATCAAGTAAGGGCCCCAGTCAAAAACTTTGCCCGTCTCTGAAGATAACAGAATGGAAATGGAGACCATATATCAGGCATGATGACAGCAATGAGTCAAGTAAATAATTGGGCCTTTCTGCCGTTACAATGACATGACTTATAGCTTTGGTATCTATCCTGAATGTCCAGAAAGGTAAACTATCTCTCCATCAAACTTGTAATTAATTTCATACCTAACTTCAGAAAGAATTAGTGCTTGGGGCACTATAACCTTAATAATACCTATCTCACATATATATTATCTTAGCACTCAGTCACAAACTGCAGAAACTAATGTTCATTCATAACTAAATAACATTCACTGACTCGTGAAAAAGTAATTATTCCTGGTCTGAACAACTCTTCCCTCGCTTTCTTCTCCTCAACTACGTGAGTTCATTTTACCACAGAGATAAAACTCCAATAAGCCTAGTTTCTGATCTTATATCACCTTTTTTTTTTATCTTGATCACACATTTGACAAGATATAAAAGCAAGATAAAAATATTCTCACATGCTATTCAGTGTAAAAAAAAATATTTAAAAAAAAATTCACAAGTAGTGTAGTACATAAACAATTTTGGGGGATATCTGTATTCATTTAAACAAAAAAATCTACAGAGATTTCAACAGAACATTGTTCCACAATTTTATATCATTCCTTTACTACCTATGGGACTATTACTTCAACAGTTTGTCATCTCTGACTGAAGCGTGCCATTATCATCTAGAAATTTGTTATCTCTGACTGATGCGTGCCATTATCATCTAGACAAGTTCCTTCCCTGTCCCAGTCACTGATGACATGCAGAACTTACAATGGCTTAACTGACAGATGCAAACAAAATGTTAAAGTGAGACAGAAACACTGTGACACTCTCAAAAAAAAAAAAAAAAATGATATGTACAAAATGTGGATCATGTATTTCTCTGTGATGTCACTCAAATGGTTTCAGTACTTACCGCCACGCAGAGATGCTTTAAGCAAGCTTGGCTGAGTTTTTGGGTTGATTTTCTTTGAGCCTGGCTTCCCCTGCAAATGATGATAAATTCATGTAGTGGTGTATCTTAGACAGATATCAATCATTCAGACTGAGCCAGACATTATTACTCAGTTGTAATCTGCCATAGACTTTATCACTGAATACTTAGTTGATGCTTCAAACTGCAGTAGGATGAGTTTATGTTCTTGAAGGCATATGAAACAAGCAATTATCTTACATAAATCAATTACATGGTTTTCAAACCTATAATGCGCCATAAATAAATGTCTGATAAAAATGGACAGCTTGCTTTTTTGCTAAGCTGAAAGAATATCAAAAACAAAGGGCACAGTTCGTTTCAGCATTACAAATTTAGGAGGTATTATGGTCAATGTTTTATCACTTAGTTTTGCATTTGTGACTTGAAGGAATGTCAATTTGTCTACATGAAAGAGCAGGGAGTATTTCAAAGTTCATTTTTTCACCTTACATCCTCACAGTAGGGTATAAAAATTGAAATATCTTTACAGTGAAAGAAAAAAAAAGTTCAAGGCCAACAAAGAAGCAGCTGGACAGTAAATTAAATAGCCTATTTGTTTTGTGGCCAGGTGACATGTTTTGACTTTTCATGAATGAATGGGAAATGAGTTTACTTTACTAACACAGGAGAAACATTGCTAAGCTGCAACTATTCTTCCCATGCTATTCATATTGAATGTTAACTCTTACGACCCAATGATCTGTGAAATCCAATTTTCTCAACGAGCCCCATTTGCAACTTGTTCACCTGGATGAGACATTTTCCCATATAGTATGAATTTTTGAGATCCCAAGAACTTACCCTCTTCACAGCAGCAGGAGGTGTGTGCTTGGCCGGCGTGGGTTTGCCCTCCCGCTGATGTGTGGCATAGCTTCTAGAACATGAAAGACTGCAGAATCGTTTGGATTTGGAGTAGAAGGCATGTTTGACTCCCACTGAACCACATTTCTCACAAGTGGCTATTGGACAAAAGGATAAATTGGGGAGATGATTCAGGTGCGGCAAGATCATGAAATAACACAACTCCATAACAACTTCTTTGGTTATTTTCTCCCCTATCAAGTGATAACATCTGTCTCATGCTCAGCGAGTACAACTCTGACAGTAACACTCCTTCAAATCAATTTATTAAACAAATTAATAGAATTGCCAGTTGTGTGAGGAAATATTAAACTATTATTTTACAAAAAAAATTACTGCTTGTAAGCTCAATGCAACTATAACTAAAGATATATTTACAGGTGACTCCTGACCCAAATCATTATGCCACACTATGATACCTATCCAGGTAAACAAAAACATGATGACCTGCTGCATCCTGCTATTACCGAACATGTTGAAAAATGCTGTTGTTAGTGTAGGCAATTTTTGCTATGAAATAAAAAAATCAAGAAAAAGTTGCTGGTAGAGATTAGGCATGATGAGAGACAGACTTCCACATACATACAGTCTAATTTAGGAGACCAGAAGTAAGTTTGGTAAAGTAACTTTGAAGATCTTCTTGCATTGGTGAGCTATCCAGTCAAAGACAGGATACAACATACCCATTCCATCTTTACTGTTGAGGAAACGATATTTGCTGACCCCTTCATCAACCTCATAAAACTCATCATCCAGCAAGCTGTCGTCCAGGTCATCATTGTCCGTGCTGGCGCCACTCTCGTTGTAGCTGTCGTAACCTTCATACATGCCCAGAGAGCTGGCAAAGTCATCATCCCCCTGGAAAAACAAAACAATGACAATCAAGTTTGATTAAGATATTGAGCTGATATTGACATTATTCTTTTTAGGCATTTGACACTAGCTGAAGGACAAATCTGGCGGATTTTGTTATTGAAGTGGTTGATCCTTCCTGTCTCTCAAGAACATTCATTTTCACTACATTACTTTCATAGTAGGAAGGGAACGTACATCTATCATTTTGTATCATCTGACAAAACAACAAGATGTTGCAGTGAGCCAATGTATTCATTCACTACTATTCCTGCAAATACTTTGGTTTTTGCCTCCATCAAAACATATTGGGAACATAAAATTTGTCTCTTTCAAGACACATTTGGAACACAGCAAGACTGACAGAAAAAAAAAAAAAAATTCTTCTCACCTGTGCATTGCTATCATACACCTGATCAGATCTATTGTCTAAGGAGCCCATAGATGATTCATCTTGCTTCTGGAAGGCACTGAGTACAGAGTCATCCCGGTCGCCAAGACTCAGGTTACTCCAGTCTTCATTGGCACATAGATGGAGAAAGTATGATGTGGGCACTTTAGAAGCAAATCCTGACCTTTCATGAACATCTTTATGATTTCATTAAATTTGACTGCTTTAACTTACAATTTTATTTGTCAGTAAAATAACTGTTTGCTGGACTCAGAAGCAACTAAAATCTACCAGGAGGTTGTTTTCTAAATATAAAGAAAAATAATTTCAACAGTGATTGAAAAGCAGAATTTCTTACACATGAAATGGAATTAAATCATCACAGAAGCCAAAAAAAATCTTTTCTTCTTACCTGCATCTCCACTTTCCTGAGGAAGATAAAATCACAGTGTTAAAATGTGCTTGAAATGTTTTTAGACTATTCATTGCTGTTTCAAGTGTCAGCAACACAACAAGTGTATACATTTTCATCGGATAACTACATTTTTCAAGTACAATATAAGACAAGGATCTCAAATCATA
The DNA here is from genome assembly GCA_038406235.1 of Peronia verruculata. Lineage (NCBI taxonomy): Eukaryota > Metazoa > Mollusca > Gastropoda > Systellommatophora > Onchidiidae > Peronia > Peronia verruculata. The sequence goes on along the minus strand of JBCAUA010000019.1, from coordinate 1,844,661 downwards.
CTATGATTGTTTCTGAAATTGTCACAAAGAATTTATATCCTAGTTGTTAACTTGAGTGGAGCAGGATCACACAGCAAGATGATATATGTCTTGTGCCCATGGCAAATGGGTCGGAAATGACGCCAGCTGAGTTCAAGTCACAGCTGTTTTGATCGTTTTCTTACTACTTTCTGACCATGATACAAAAATATTTCTTTTTCTCAGACTAAAAAAGGTTAAACTGTCGTTTTGTGAAAACAAAAAAAATTTACTATCATAGTAAGAAAGTAGTTGAAAACGACCCAAAACGGCCGTATATCTTCATTGCCCGGGGCGACTTCAAACTCTTTCGCCCTGGTCGCAAGTCATATGTTTTCTAAACTTTTAAGGCAAACACAGGACAAACAATATCCATTTTCAGCCATACTTTTGAAACATTCTTCATAAATGAAAGCATTCCGACAATCTTGAGTGATTTTCGTTCAGTATCATTCAGTATCAGGTTACTACCAAACCCCCCAAAAATCCCCAGTGGCCCCTACCATTAATCTGACCTGTCATTCCCATTCCTACTCAGGTACAATGCCTAACTTTGCTTGACACAAACAGAGGGACCGTTATTATTATTATTAAGGTCATTGGAACATGTTTGTAAGTCTTGACATTTATCTAGTCAAAAAAATGGCAGGCCTACAAAATAGATAAATTGGCATTGGTGAAAAGTAATTTCTATTGCCCAACTACTGCAGCTTTGAACCTACGTGCGTCTTTCACTGCCATCATTATTTCAATGCAAAAAACCAATATTGATTAATAACATCTGATTTAAAATTTGTTGCTAAGACTTAATTTTAATATTATCCCGAGTGCTCCGAAGTCCGCGCCTCGGGTTTTCCCGAACCGCTTCAGATCTTGCGAGAATGATTAACACCTCATTTGATTACAGGAACGGGATTTCCCGAGATTTAGGCAGAGTAGCTAAAAATAGGGCGCGAACTTCGGAGCACTGCATATAAATCACTTAGAAAGTTAAAAGGCACCACTAGATCTATATAAGGCCTGAGATGGAATCCACACGTAAAGAAATTATGGTAGATGGCCAGTGTTTTGAAAGAGATGTCAGGACAATCACTTGAAAAATTATATCTAAATCTAGATCTAAATTGTCTCCAAAATCCCTTTGAATAGTTGTAGAATCTTAAGTTGAAACCTTGAAATTCTGGGTACAAATTTCATGAAAATCTCTCAAGCAAATGATAGGCCTGTTCCTCGTTTCCGTAGTGAACTGCAGTGCAACATCATGAATATGATTCTGGATCATTCACATATTAAACTAAATCTAGACTGGTCTCTAGATATCTAGACTAGATCTAGATCAAATCAAGCTAGACTCTAAATGGAAAGATGGATTAATCATTATTAGCTTGCCAGTATTCTGTCTCTTCTACTGTAACCGTTCACATCAGCGACACTTCAAAGACTCGTTTTCCGAACATCTTGGATTCTAGATCTAGATCTAAATCTAGTCTAGATCAAGAATCTAATCCACATCTCGACAAGTGTCAAGAGCTTAGCCGGGAGCAGTTATGCCAAGCCTGTTTTGTCAGCATCATTCTCTCATATGCGAGCAAAGCTCAGAGATCTAGGTTCTCTGACTTCAGGCAGAGTAAATGTTTTGTACGACATTGCATGCCAGTTTAGAACAACAAATAACTTGAAGTTAATGCTGTTCAAAGCTATGAAGCCGATCCAGTTAAGGCCGCATTGCTAGACGGCAATCTTATGTGCGTGTAGTCGGTGTAGCAAGCAAGTGACGACGACGCTTCAAGTTTAGGCTGCCTCGCCAAAATTTTATTTACGTCTTGCCTTTGGGGTTCATTTTTCCGTTCAGAATTTCATGTGCAAAATTTTGACGTGATAAATTATAACATTTATGCACTTACCATTATTTTCTCCGCATAATGACTGTCTAAAATACTAAATTCAAAACAATAACAAAAGACTGTTGCTCGTAAACTTCTGCAGCAGGACAACACAAGCAGCAAGTACTGCGCATGCGTTGTGACATTGGCATCCTAGAAACATGGAAGATGATTGGCTTGCTCCTGCATTATGAAGAAGGATTTCCCGACCACATCCAATAAAATAACTACATTAATTATCATACGGAAACCCTAGAACTGTACAACCTTGCGCATGCACAACCTTCGACCTTCGACGCCAGCTCTCTTGAAATAAAAAAAAAAAAGAATGTTGTAAGAGTTGAGACTTCCGGAAATCTCACTCTCACTCTCTTTTCTCTGAATTTTGGAACCATTATTATGGAAACCTTATGTCTAGTGTGAAAAGTTAATTACGAATTGATTTTGCAAGCAAGATTGGTTGAATTGCTGGAAACACCATAATGTAAATATATGACTTTCTTTTTTGTTTTCTTTTTTTCAGATTTAATGCTCAAATTGTCTCTCTTAATCTTACCAAGTGTCGGTTTGCTTTTATTTTTTATTTATTTTACTTTTTTATACAGAATACAGAACAAGTGATGTTTCGAATTGCAGAATGTTATTCTAAGATAGATCTAGCTCATCTTGATCTAGAATGAAGATCTAGTTAATAGATTCCTTCTCTCTGCAGTCCCGGGTACAAATGGCATATATCGATAATGTGATAAGTTAAATAATTATTATACTTGGTCACGACTATTAATGCATTCAGTGTACCAGTATTTGTAACGATTTATTTATTAGTTCCCCCACAGGAATAAACCTGCAGTCGCAAGTAGTATCTGTTGTCTCGGTGATATATACAACTCGCAAGTAGTATCTGTTATCCTGCAAGTAGTATCTGTTGTCTTGATGGTATGCACAACCCACAAGTAGTATCTCTTATCTCGCAAGTAGTATTTGTTGTCACAGCGGTATGCATAGCCGAGGGTCCCAGCAGGTTAAGGCCATGGGTTGGTCTACTTCACTTTGATTATTAGAATGGAATGGTCCTACCACATGCTGAACTAAATAAGACAACACCAATAACCAATCAACCGAAACAGTTTATTGGTAATTTGAAACACTTAGACAGCACCAACATTCAGTAACTAATCTACATAATTTTGTCGGTTCAAAAAGACTTACGGCATGTATTATCTGCAGTCGTATTCATGTCGCTATATAACTGGAAGGCAGTAATCGCTGTGTGCGGGGTTGCCGTAGCAGAAACAGACCGGGGCCGCAGAGAGAAGGTAGTGCCCAATTATGGACGTGGAAGTGTATGTATAACAATTACCACATAATTTACATGAATGAAACAATAGTAACACATTGGGACATACATGTATCTTGTTTGTTATTTAAATTTATGAGAGATGATTACAGACATGTCTTCAAAGTTAGGAACATGTTTTAATTTACTTTCTCTTTTATTGATTTGTAATTCCTTTCTTGCTTTCACAGGTCTGAATACTGGAAATCTGTGCCGAGGAAATTTTGTGATTTTTGTAAATGCTGGATAACTGACAATAAACCTGTAAGTATCTGCAGTGATGGAACAGAAATTGGCAGCTTGCACCCAAGCAATGTTAGCAACGATGCTATCCATTTTCAGCATCCATCCATTTATCTGTCCATCTTGAGTCGCCCATCCATCCATCCATTCACGCATCCACCCACTCCATCCATCTAGCCATCCATCCATTGGTCCTTCCATCCATCCATCTATCATTTTGTGTCCTAGTGTCACAATTTCATTTTAAACATTTTTTTTATCATTTCAGAGTGTGGAATTTCATGAGAGGGGCAAACGGCACCAAGAAAATGTTGAGCTCAGACTCAAGGAGGTTTGTATATAAAATTCCACCAGGAAACATGTAAAATTTCTGATTAAATATTTTTTTAAATTTGTCAGTATTTCAGAGTAGGAAACTGAAATAAATCCAATCATTTTTTTTAACCATTCATCACATGTCAAATGTACAGGAAAACTGCATTTTACTAGCATTCTTTTTTGTTGCTATCATTTAGCAAATATTTCTGGGACAGACTGTGGACATGTCATTACTGAGTCAGCTCATGCAAGCTTGAAGTTAGATGAAAGAAACAGAACCATATATGAATTCTAATTTTATACGGGGTAATTTTTAAAGAATAGTTTGTCATTTTCAGGGTTACAAAAGATTACATTACTTTGAACCTGAGATTTTGATAACTGTGGTCCTGTCTGTCAGTTAGAATTACTTCTTTTCAGTCTTCCCAGACATTTTTGTTGTGAATCACAAAAGTAGACAAGAACTGACAGGCTTGCCTGGTTGTTTTTCAATTTCCTGGGATATCTGCAGGTGCGAAAGAAAAGCCTCAAGAACTCGATGCAAGAAGATGAGATGAAAAAAGAAATGGAGAAAATGGAAAAGGTGAGTTAATTTCTTCTAAATAATGTCCCCTTGTTAATCTGAAAAAAGTCACCCCATGTCACAGACATTGATATTTATATCGGTAACCTGCCTGTTAGTGTAAGATAAGAAGAGATGAGATAGAACTTTTTCGTTCTCTGAAGGACATTCGTGTCACAGTTGATGAGACATACGATGAAAATAATAGATACGTAGCCTTCAGTTACAGCCACAGGCACACTCATTTAACTCACTGAAAACTGAGCTTTTTTTGGGGGGGGGGCCCCCCATTCACATTCGTTGAAGACAGCAGTTTTCAGGGGTGTTTCAAAAATTTTAAAAACACACTTTTTATAGTCCCAAAATCAACCATTCTAACACATGACAATACTAAAGCAGCCCAGTATGATACAGAAAACAGAAACTGATAGTTATTTTTTAATTATTTTTTTAAAAATGAGACAAATTTTGCATTTCCTGAGAATTTTGGGAAAATAAAGTGGAGTCAAATAAATCATCTGAAACCAATCAAAGAAAAACAAGTTTATGCATTCTGTGTGTGGGTAAGTCTGTGGATTGTCCGGGAATGAAAAAAAAAAAGTAAATTCTCACATTCTTGCCTTTCTCTGCTCGACATTGTGTTCAGTAGATCAACACAAGTGAGTTGTTTAGCGTCTGCACATTCACTTCGAAGTGACCTCCCTTGTCCTTCAATATCTCTGAAAGTTGCAGACCTACTCCCGCCAAACTCGGTACAAAACGAAAGAAATAGTGACTCTACAGTAACAGACTGTTCCCGGGGCTTTTGCTTAAAATGGATTAGTGAAAAAAATTGTAAAGTTGATCCTGCAAGGGTTGCGGGAAATGTCTCATTTAACAACAGGGCATCCGGCAAGTGTTGCAGGAAATGTCTCCAGTGAGTTAAATACTTACATGTCATGAATGGTATCGAAATGAGGCATGCTCAATAGAAAGTGACGCAACTTCAGTGTATCGCTGAAGGTAAAAATGAATTTCTGTAACTGTCTGTTGGTTCTTAAGTACTACAAATATCCACTTCTTTGGTAACATTTCAGTCTGTTACAAAGTTGTCTTGTGTCAGAACTAAGATATGATATTGGCATTTTGAAAGGTGCAGACAAGATCTAGCTAGGTTAGATGGAAATATCATCCCTGGAGAATCTCGCTGTAGCTCGGCAATGTCATAATGTCTTGTATTTATAATCTGATATATTTTACAGGCAGCATTGGAAGCCTTCAAGAAAGATCTGAAAGATAATCCAGAACTTGCAGCCAAGTATGGAGTTTCTCTGGAACCAAAACCTCAGGAAAGTGGTGAGTTAATGACCTGTGTGAAATTATAGAGTTGTCATTCTGTTATTTCTGTGCATGATGGGCGAGGTTAAGCTTTGTGGTATGATTTTCAGAGTGTGTAATTTCATAAGCAAGACAGATAAAGCCAAGAAGTTTATCTCAGACTTAAGGAGGTCTGTAAATAGTGGCATCATGAAGACATTTGTTTAAATGTTTTTCTTGGTTAATATGTCAATAATTTAAATTGGTAGTTGACTCATTCTTTCAGTGGAATCCAACTGTGCCTTTTTTCTTTCTTTCCTTTTTTATTTTTTTTTTTGTTTTGTTTCTCTGGAAGAGAGTAAAGTTTAACCAAAAGAAGTACTATTTGAACCACAATGTGTTACGTTAGTAAAACATATTTAATCCTTGGAAGTTTTAAATAACTCTGTCATTTTTTCACAGGTGGCAAGGGTGACAAGAAAGATGCAGATTTGTCTGCTGATGCTCAGGAAGAGGAAAATGATACAAAAATTCCTAAGATCAAAGAATGGTTTGAGGCAGCCACACCGGAGGGGTATCGTTACTACTGGAACACAGCCACAGGAGGTAAGGCCTTGGTAAATGGACAGCTTATCTATATATCATAGAAAATTGTGCATAGTAAGATTTATCATAGGGCCATTGCTAATGGATTTGTACTACTTCCTGTAATGAATGCTCTTTCTGTTGTGAATGGGAATGTGAGGATTTTCTTAATAAAAGGTGTATTATTGTGGTATCTAAATTTCAAGACTCAAAAATTCTTTTACTCCAATGAGCCACCCACAGTGATAACAACTACAGAGTTAAAGGCTTTCAAGTAATTTACACTATCCTTCCAAACCCAAACAATTTGACTCTTTCAGTTATAAATAATTAGGTATTTTTTTCAAAATCACATGACCTAGGAAACATCGCTCACATGTGGCTTTGTTTATATGATGTGACA
>JBCAUA010000019.1:1776949-1794739 GCA_038406235.1 Peronia verruculata | reverse complement strand
AGGGACGGGATTTCACGAGATTTAGGCAGAGTAGCTAAAAATAGAGGCGCGGACTTTGCAGCACCGCATATAATAATCGTCTTTGCTGAGAAGTCCGCGCCTCCGTTTTTCCCGATTCTAGGGGAATCCCCTTCAAATTTCGCGAGAATGATTAATACCTAATTTGAATACAGGAACGGGATTTCGCGAGATTTAGGCTAAGTAGCTAAAAATAGAGGGGCGGACTTCGGAGTACTGTATATAAATGTAATGTCAAACTGCTTTGTGGGTGACTTTTTTTTTGGGGGGGGGGGAGTGTTTATTTAAACATTAAGGGTATTTTGTATTGTAGAGACAATGACACTGAGACAGAGCAATAAATGTTTGATCAAACGATACATGTGATGATGTAGTGCGATAATGCTTACTTACACACATAGGGAGAGACAGACGGAGCAAGGGAAAAAGCAAGAGAGAGAGAACAAAGGATATGGCCGGATGAGAGAGAGGGACGGAGGGAGAAAGAGGGACGGAGGAAGGGAGAAAGCAAGAGGAGGGGAGAGAGAGACAAAGCAAGGGAGAAAGCAAGAGTGAGAGAACAATGGAAATAGCAAGATGAGAGAGAGGGAGGGAGGGAGAGAAAGGGAAGGAGGGAGGGAGAGAGACAATTATCTGACCGCAAAATGCAAAGAAATGAATGAAGAATTGTACTGAAAAAGATTTATTAAAAAATTTCTATTGCACACGACATTCACATTCAGCATGCATGATATGATTTATGAATGAACAGCAAAAGAAAAATGTGATATGAAAATGGCGAATAGACAGTAAAAAGAAAAATGTTGGCCAATATGAACTGACAAAAGGAAAAGCAAAGAAATAAAACTGAATGGTATGAATCGGGCTTGAACAAGCTTAACATTTTTGATAAATGGTATTATTCTAAGTTTATATTATTATGAAAGTATTCTTAAGTCTAAAGAGGACATCAGCTTTACATAAAATGATGACATGAATGAAATCAACAATAAAACAAATGAAAAAAACACAAGAAAAGTATTGGCCCATATGAAACAGAAATGAGCTAAATATATGAAACCTATTGAAACTAGCATTCCTCAAACTAAAGAGGGCATAAATCTTTTTGAGTCATTCACACACAGTATTGAAGTGCCTCCAGGATTGTTCCAAAACAATACATGTGAGGAATGCATCATTAAACATGAGCAGGGCATGAGTATGAGTGAATATTTAGAAATTCTCATATATGACCATGTCAATCCTTATTAATTTCTGCACTATTATGCTGTACAATGTTGTTGCTGGGAAATTATCCGTAGTGGGTCGTTAGAAACTCTTGCCAGTTAAGATGAACACTGTACATAATTTGATATCTGTTTTCTACCAAACTTTGGCCCGTTTACGATTGTGGGTGATATCACCGACAAACTCTTGTTACTCTTATACGCTGAAGTTACAAATTATATATATATATGGCTTCAAAATTCGGTCACCTAACGCCAAAACGCTAGGGTGGCATACGGTCCCCTAACAATTTCCTTTCTAATATTGTGCCCGAACTTCACATTGTGCAAAAGTGGAGAGCTGTGGAGTATCTTGTGACGGAGTATTTAACCCTCTATCTGGCACAGCCTTCTCAGTTAAGAACTTCTGAAATTTCACTTACAGAGACACAATTTCATGCGAAAACATAAATAATTCTTGAAAAAACAAACACACAGAAAATTATTGGAGAGAAAAAATCTGAAATTTTATACATGATCAGAAAAGTAGTGTCTGCAAAGTGTATGCACATTTTTATTGCAGTCAGACCTAGAATATGTCAAAATATTATCTAAACTGGAAATTAGACGAAATACCATCATAAAACCGAGCTGTTGCTTTGAGATACAGCCACAAAAGATCTTTTGGTATCACTAAAATATTGTTCCAACTTCAAAATAATCATATGGAAAGCATGAACTGTCTACTTTTGTTTAAACCACTCGCTGTGGAGATTTCCGGTAATAATGTGACTGTTGGCGGAAAGGAGTACATGTATAATGGTTGTGATGAAGATGATTGCGTGACTTGCACGGACTGTACCAGTCTACTGATAGAAACGACTTGCGGCGACTGTGTTTAATTAAAGGTTAATCATTTAGCTGATATTTTTTAGTCTAGCAATAAGAACGACAAATTGCGCACTAAACAGGAGCTCTCTAAAAAGCATACGCACACAACGAGCGTCAGGCTGATTATCTCAGTACTAAAAACTCCATATAGGCAGCCTGCGTCTTTGACAGAAGATTCTTACTGGTGACAAAACTGACTCAGACATATGTGCCATAGTGTACGCTGCCGGGAATTTCTCAAAATAACCGAACATACAACATCGCAATGTCTTACTGGTGGTGAACAACCATTTTTAAACTATTTACTGCTGTTGTCAAATCACATATGCTGTAGCAAGAAATAAAATCTAGAAATACATATATCTGGCCCCGCAGAAATTCGTTTTTGCAACTTTTCCACGAATTCGTGCACTGCGCGATTTTTCCAATTTTTTGCAACTTTTATGCGAATTCTACCAAAATAGGAGAAAATAATAATAAAATAGATTTTAAGAAAATATGTAGATCTATATTTTTTTTCTCCATCATTTTGCTTGACAATACCGACATTCGTGATAGATAGATCTAGGCCTAGGCATGGTTGTAGTTGTACGCCTATTTGGCAGGGCTACACTCTTCAACTTTCGAAGAGCAAATTGAGGGCTACCGGCTGTCGTTAGGTCGAGCGATTCTAGATAGATTCTATCTAGAATTGAGTTTAGTGCGAAGGCCAAGCCCGCTAAAATAGTACTAGTCAAATCCAAATCAAGGCTGGATATCGAAATAATAATTTTGGAGTCCCCCCGTCGCTCGTCCCGTTTCGAAATATCGGCACTGCAGATCTAGTCTAGATCCAGATCTAGATCTAGATTATCGCGAAAAACACAGTACCGGTAGCGTCGACTTTCGGATTCGGGTTTCACGTTGTCAGTAAAAAAATCTCGCCTTTTTCTCCTGCCATGTGTTTTGACTTATTACGACTTCAATTTTTACACGCTACCATTTACCCAGTTGCTGAGTTGGGCAAAAATTGTTGCTCCTCATTCTCTCTCAGTGTTATGGAATATCCCAATAAAAATAATAAAGTAAAAGGGATACCAATGAAGAGCAATTCTACTTCTGAGACTGAGATCTAGATCTACTTTATTAACACTTTCCATGCCGCACTTTTGAATGGTAAAATACCTTTCTATGCCGCAGTGTAATGGCAGTTCACATACATTTTTGGGGTGTATTACAAAAAAAATCATATCTTCTCTGTGAATCGTTAAATGTGAATGAAATTTTCAGGGCTTTTTCAAAATTGGATATACTATCGGAAAATCAATATTCAAATGATGTCGCATGTCACATGATGGCCGCCATTTTGAATATATAATGAGGTCACGGCAAATTTTCAGGACACAAGACAAAAAACACCTGGTATCATGCCACAAATTCACTCACATTCAGCAAATACATGAAAAAATATACAAAGAAAATAAATGTAGGAAAGGCAAGTTATTAAATGTAAACTTACATGTCACTTGTATTTTGTAATCCTCCTCATGACAACATTGAAAATTATGAAGATGTTATTCGTAATCCAAATGAAATTGAAATAAAACTTAGCAAATCTCAGAAGAAACTACCATCAAGTGTCTCAGTGTATGTCAGCATACAATACACTGACAAAGATTATGCACATATATATAAAGTTTGTTTCAGTTGAGTGCTTGACGAGCTGCTGCAAAGTTCCTCTTTGTGTGATACAGCTCAAAGCATGGAGTAGTACACAGTGGTTTGTCACATCCGGGACAATAAACTTGAGTTTGCCGACGAACTTTGATTTCGGAACACACAACACATCTCGGACGATGCTTGGGATCTGTAAATTTTCTGGGGAAATGCTTCAAAGTAGCAGCAGCAAGACGTGCCTCCCCAGGCAGGTTCACATTTTGCACGATCTTCTGGGATGCAGTTTTCTCCAACAGAGGAGCAACCAGTTTATCAATTACTTTTTGACGAAACTGTTTAGCTGTCAAGTTGCTTTGTGGATTCTGTTGGCAATACACAATATATCCATTTATGAGTGCAGTCTCTTTGATGAAATGGTAAATCGACAAGTACCATTTATAATTTCTGTAGGGGTAGGCATAGTTCCCCATCCGCTGGTCGAAATGATCCACGCCACCCATGTGAGAGCTGTAGCTCTCGGCAATTACCGGCTTCTCCACAGTCCTGTAACCTCCCTCATGTCCCTTTGCTCTGATCCTCTTGTCACAAGTATTATTTGTATGTACAGAGCTAAGCATGTGCATACGCTTAGTGTCGTGCCAGGCTAAAGCAACAAGATCATCAGCACGATAAAATACTGGCGCATCGCCCTTTTTCAGCTTCAAGTGTCGTTTTTTAAGGCCATTTGGAAATCCTTTCCTCATCTCACTAACAGTCCCCACTGCTCCAGTATTGTCATCTTGAAGTGCTTTGAACAATGTGGGTGATGTATAGGCACTGTCTGTGTATATAATGTGCCCAATTCCTTTGAAGTCCCTCAAGAGTTCATGCACGACAAATTCTCCAACAGGTGTGCCGTTAGTTTCAAAATATTTCTTACCCGGGTAAAAAATGTTCTTCAGGCAGTACTTGGTTTGAGAATCCACTAGACTAAAGACTTTGAATCCCCATTTTGTGGGCTTGTCTGGTAAGTACTGTTTCATATGTGATCTACCTTTGAAACGAATCATACTCTCATCAATACTGAGATGGCGATATGGGTGGAAATGTTGTGAATATGTGTCTCTGGTCAAATCTATCAGGTTCTGGACTTTCCCCAATGGTTCATAGCCTGCTTGATCTCTCTCCACTCTTCCTCTGTTATCAGAAAGATGAAAAAATGAATGTATAGCCTGATACCTATTGCGAGACATGACTTTTCCGTAGGACATCTGGAGAAGCCAGTATGTCGACCAGTGATCCGCTATTGCTGGGAATGAACTGAGGCCCATTGCAACTTGCAATCCAATAAAGGCATTTATATCAGCTGCATCTACTGGTTTCCATTTGCTCTTTCTGTAGCTGTCACCACCTCCATCAGCAAGCTGTGTTTGAGCATAAATGTTGGTCTGGTTAACAATCAACTCTGTTACTGTGTCAGGAAAAAACAAACGGAAATAGTCCTCACACTCAAATCCATCTGTGTCCACCAAGACACCACTTCTCCTCCCTAACTCTTCCCCCAGCCACTCATTAGAGTACGCATCTTCAAACCCATACACCTGCCAGTCAAATGCATCTTCTGTAGGATCCAGATGGTCAGTTTGATCATGATCTGTGTTAGCTCCAGTGCCACGCCCCCTGACACGCCCACGTCTAGGGGGGTAGGTTCGTTTTCGAGACGTCAAATCCCTCTGGGGAGGCTCAAAGCGATCTGAAGCACTTCCCTCATCACTCGACAAGTCACTGGATGAATCTGAGTCTCTATGATAACTCAGCCACGAATCTGAACTGTCATAAAAATCACAGTCTTCGCCAGAGTCAGAATCGTGACGATAGATTTCGTCATCCATTGGCAACACCAAAGATTTGTGAAAAAATCAGCGAATTCCCTCTGAAACTGTGTTCAAACGCTTGCACAACGTGGTAAGACCACTTCCGCAACAACACGAACTCTTTTGCAGTGGAGTTAATAAGTGAGTATGCCGTCGTTCCCTTCGTGATTCGTCGTATTCGTATGTCGCAAATTTGCGGCGCCGGCATATAAAGGTATATACTATACCGTCGCAATATCGCGACAGCGGCATGGAAAGTGTTAAGGCTGTTATAGAATTGCCCTATGTGTGACAATTTTATGGTCGACCTTTTGAGAATGGCTCATATATGGACAGCACCCAACCGACTTTTCAAATCGCAAGGAGGCAAATGTTTTGGTGGAAACAGTTTGACATCCTCGACATAATTGCAGCGTTATGAACAAAATCAGACTGAAACATTTGAGATCACATGAACAAGCAAGTTGTTTGTCAGTACCTAAACTTATTGTGGAATGCTCGGGGCAAAATTGACTGGAGAAACAAAATCTATTGTTGGTTATGGAAGAAAATGGGAAGAAAATTTTCCTTTCACTACTTCAGTCAATGACCTCATAAGATGTCTTTCTGTAGCCGAAATCTAACAGCAGAGAATGACAACAACAACAAAAAAAAACATGAATATGTAATGTTGAAATTTTCTTTCATTTTTTTTTTTTTTAACAGCAGAACGTATATGTAGAAATAGTATGAATGTTTCAGTTTCTACTCTTGTTTTAATCAGGGATTTGCATTCATCAACTTCCACCGGCGAGAAGACGCAGCAAGAGCTATACAGGGGGTGTCTGGTTTTGGGTATGATCATCTTATCCTGAATGTGGAGTGGGCCAAGTAAGCAGATTATCATTATGTATTGTTACTGTGTACAGGGTAGAAGTTATCTTTTGATATTACAGCAAAACAAATGATGAATGTTAGTGATGGTAATATTTCAGACTAAGAAGACGATTCATATTGTAAACTTTTTTCAGTACCGTAGGTCGGCCTGGAAAGGAAATTGAGAGTGAACTTTTAGATCTGATACTGAAAACAAAATGATGCTTGCCTCAATTTAGTAGACTTTTATATCACTTGTACTTTGATATCTATTGGCATTATTGAAAGCCACAGCCTGTTTTGTTTTTTATAACCCTTAGAGATATTTGGGTCAGTAAACTTTATATTTCCAACTATTTGGCCAACCATCCAGCCAGTCTACAGTAAAAACACCAGTGAACATCCCTCAGAAACAAGAATTATGTATTATGATTGGTAGACTGTCTGTCACAGATTTTCCATCACAAGGTTGTTAAGTTAGTTATTGCTATAGTAGTATAGCATTATGATATGATAACATCACGTCTGTATGTTTTCTTGTTTTTTGCAGACCTTCAACACAACAGTGAGGATGACGGGGAAGGTGTGACAGACCCAAGTTACAGAAGGCAATATGTGAAGATGTATAGGCTAACTGCTGTCACTGTCACTAAAGTGAAACAGTTTTGCTAGTCTGTGGGCTGGTTTCAGTTGGGATCCATGAAATTGTCCAGTCAAAATGAGAACGTTGCAAAAATTCAAAGTTATTAGTAAACATTGACAGTGATGAAAAACAAACTGATTTTTATGTTGTTGAGGGGGGATGGGGGGAATCAGGATCATTCATGGGGAGAAGATTTCCTCAATATTTGAAAATAAAATGACAGTGTTGTAAGTTTGAGGTTAGAGGGGGGGGGGGGTATGAATCTAAGTGATGACAGTTGGGAGACAAGGGGATGAAATTATTTGATTTTTTTCAACATTCTTTTCACCAGTCTTTACTGTCTTATTATATTTATCTTCTTCATGTCATCCTTTGTGTGTGAGAGAGAGCTGAGCAGGCAGTACAAAACTTCCAGTCACTCTGTCTGGACTGATGTTTACTTTGATTTTCATCTCATTATTTCAGTGTCACAGGCTAGGGGTATGGGTTACTTCCACTTGACTTCATTCTCTAATCAACTTTGGTTTGGATAAGGGATTTGTCGAACAATGCAAATCAAAATTTCATCTCATGTGTACGACTCTTCTGTTTATGTCATATCTGAAATATGATGGTTGATCATGTGAACGAGGAAATGTTTTTCTGTACAGTGGCTAAGGCTGTATATCTGCTGCAGGTATTTCCCATGAACTGAGATAAAAGATTATGGTTATGCCACAATCACAGCCCATTTCTTGTTTGTTTGCATGATTTTAGGGAATGGTGTGGGTGGGATTAGCAATGTTTTATCTCATAAGAATAATTTTGTTGTATTATTAAATCCTAGTATTTATTTATTTGTTGAGCTTCACAGCTGTGTCAGTTTGTTCCCTCTAGCACTTAGAGCAGCCTGAGTGTACTGAAATTATAGACCCAGGTGATGCCAAATTCACATTGAGCATTTTTTTTTCCTAAACGCAGCCAGCATATATTGACAAAGTAGTATTTCCAAAACATTTATTTTTGATGTGGGAGTCAAACTCATTTAGTTTCAGTGCAAGGCGGGGATTTACTAGTATTTGGTGACATGTGTTTCTCTCAGAGTAGACTCTTAAGAAACTTGGCAGGATAAGTTTTACCCAATATTTCATGCATAGTCATGAATATGCTCATAAATAAAAACACTGATTATTGACTCAATTTTTTTCTGTTGTGTTTTCACAATTTGTTTTGCATTCTTGAATGTTGGTTTTGTTTTGTATTCTTGAATATTGGTTCTTAGACTACCACTTACAGCAGATTTTAAGAAGTATAGCGTTCACGTACATAAAATGTATCTGCAAGGTATGTAACTGCCCTGAATATGCTGTCTGCAGCCACTTAAAACCTGTTTACAAAAAATTAATAATAATAAGCCTTCTGTCTTACTTGGTAAGAGATGATACTCTACATGCAACCACTGAAAACAACACAGTCCCATGAATGACAGTTATGGTACTTGGTTTAAGTTTACATGTTATATGATACATCTACAATACTGAAGCAAAAATTGATAAAATTACTTTTATACCGGTAGTTAAAATAAATTTCAAAACCCATCACCTGAACTTACAGTGTATGAAAACATTCACTTAACATTGCCCAATATACATACATACAACATCTCCAGCAACAACACACACAGAATACTGTACTATGACATAAGGGGTTTCAATGGCGTGATGGCAAAGTATAGGCAGAACAATTAGACCAGACCCTTTCACCTCAGTATAAACAACAAAAACTGAACAAACAAAAATGGCAAAAAGTGCTTCCAATTTAGCTGGATCATTTGAATTAATGTCACTGATCAGGTCTTTGCCAGCCACATTTTTGACACTGTCAATGCAAAGGTTGAAACAGAGAAACTGATAATGAACATATTTGTAAAAATGAGCCCTTGCCTTACTAACTTTGGAATGAGACTGACAGAGATGGCATTTTGTTGATATGTGAAGGATTCCATTCTGAAATAAATGTAAATGCTTGTGAATTTTTCCATGCAAATGCATGAAGTTATTAAACATATATGGTACATGACTGGGGCTTTGTCACTTCATGCATTATTATTTTTGTAATGTACATGTACACTGTATACAGTTCCAAAAACAAAAACTACAAACAAAATATTGATAAAAGATTTGCCAAAGAACAATATCCAGACATTCACTGAATGTCAACTTTGCGGCAAAAGGTCACTCTGATCTGCCTCTAGTACATGTAGTAGTAGCACAATATGTCAGCTGAACACAGCAGGTAAACAGAGGGATAATAATATATAACCAAACCAAACAGAGCAAAAAAAAACAAACAAATAAAAACAGACAATCCATTCCAACCATAAGAATTAAGATTCAGAATATGCTCTACAAGTGCTATGATCAACATTTCCTATGAAAGGCATTGTGATATTGCTGATTGCAGTAAGAGATCAGACCTAGAGTTAGAGGCTTCTAGTCACAGTACAAGCCAAGCTGTGCAGCTTTCAGGCTGAATTCCATACCATCATTCCTACTGGATGATGAAATCATCAATGAATCTGTTAAGTTCATGACATTTTATTGCACTGTAAATCACTAGATCTATCTCCTGACAAGAAGAAACCACTCAAGAACATTACATTCAGGTTTCTGCTCAGTTCAGCCAGCCTCTGACTGACTGACTTTATGTCACTAGCTGAGCAATTGGCTCTCCTTGGGCATCATGAAAACACAATTCAGTTTTAACATTGATATGTGTATGGTTTAGGAGCACAACTGTCTGCAGGTAAAAGTTCTATCCAGGCACAGAAGCCATCTTAGTATCTACATACATTGTATGTATCATTAAAGTTTACATAATACAGAATGCATACCATTATTTGAAGAAAAATACTGTATAAAAAAAAATAAAAATTCTAAACTGGCTCAGAAGTCAACATCAAAAATAAGCATGTACATTGTAAATGTAAAACCTAAAGTGGGCAGCCTAACTATGCCTTGTGATAGAATGTCTGATCAGTTCTGTCAGATTATCACAAAGTCTTTCACAGGAGCAGATATGGACTGGGGGGATGTGTGAGCTAGCAATGGCACAGGGAATCAACTCAAACTGTAAAACTGGGGAAAACAAATAAAAATAATCTTACAGACACACACATACACTGTATATTATATGTACACTGTTACACATTACTGGCCACTGTTGAGTGACAGAAATTCCACTGACACCTGTGCCATGAGTCCCAAAAACAACTCTTCATAAGACACCTGTCAGCTGTCATAATGAAGACCACACAAGACATGACTGACCCAGTCTCAGCCAATAGATAAATAAACAAATGCTTGAGCACAATACCTGGGACTTTACCTGTCATCAAAGTCTCAGCCTGCCCTTGTACCTCAAAACTTGAGCAGGCATGCAAAAGTTGACAGTCACAGTCAGTATCATCTATCATGCCTGGATAATTCCTGCTGTGAATGACAATGTACCATGAGCCATGCATCAGGTGAATAAGAATAACCTTCCTGTAAAGTTGCAGACAAACTGAAAAGTACAAGCAGAACTGAACATGAATTTTCAAACCTACTCTTTCACATGAAGACTAGAATTCTACTCCTGTGTGTTCTGGTTGAACCACGATGTCCCATCTCAAAGGCAGATGAAGAGCTCATGGTGGATAATAATGAATGTACGTGTATTTTGGAATACATGGACTAGACTCTAGTTCTCTTTCCCATAAGTACAGTTTAGAAGAGTTGAAGATGGGGGCGGGCAGACATTAAAAAGATAGCAGAATAACAATAACATCCAGCTGAGGACTAGCCAGTACTGATTCAACAGCTCCTTCAAATTCTCTGTACTCATAAACTTGACAATACCAGTTGTGGCTAGCACTAGCACTAATGAAAACAATCTACAGCAAAACATTAAATGACCAATCAAGGTCATGTTGTTGTTTTTTGGTTTTTTTTCCACAGATTCTTCATATTATTTTGGTAACTGAATAAATGCTGAAACAAGCTGAAGCAAAAGGCCAGGAAATGTTTGAATAAAAAAATAAACTGAACACATTTAACATAATTTCATGCTGTGTGATTCCGGAACAAACTCAAAACATAGGAATGAGATGCACACTGTACTTACAAATTAGTTTGGTCAAGACTGTCTGTCACACACAGACATGTACACAAACACAGCATGTGTGATTGACAATCCTTTGGTCATATGAACAAACTCAAAATACAGTTTTCACATGTGCCTAATTTACACATTTGTTCTCACTCTCCCATGAAGGCATTAATTCTACACATGTCCATGTAGGCCTAGATTCTATCATTCCTTGTTTGGCAAAACAGTCCTTTATGTGTGAACATAATGTTGAAATTTACTTCAGTAATATATGACTGAACACCATACACGCACAAATTTACCTGGATCTTCTGTCCAAAACATTTACACTATGATGAACAAGCTATTAGCTTTTCAATGCACATGATCCAAAACAAATGGGCAGTTCAATAGACAATTTAGACATGTAGCTAAAAAGGACATGTATTCTGAAACAATAAAATTAATAGCATAGGTCAGTTCAGTCATGCATCTACATATATTTAGCCTAACCTGCAGAGAGTGTTGATATCAGAGGATCTACCAAGCTTGAGCAAGTATGGCTGAATTACAACTCCATTTATGACAAAATACCCCAAGGTGATATAAGGAAGCCGACAAGCATCTACCTGCCGCAAATGAGATGCAACATGATACATAACACCAGGTGCCTGTCAAACTGAGGCATCCGGAGGAATCATGTATTTTTCAACAGGGAATGTAGTTTTAACGCAATTTTTTTTTCCCTACAGAACCCTTCCATAGCCACCTAAGAATGCATTTCAGAGTTAAATTTGCTGAATTAGAGTGAGTAAAAGCCCAAAACTTGTAATATAGTGGCATGGCTTAATAAGGATTAACAAAACTGAGGTGACTTTCTCACTAAATTCAGAAACAGGTCACCCCCAACGTTTTTAATTGCCAACATCTCCACTTCCACTTAGGTAGACCAAAAATTATTTTCACACACAGAAAGGGAAATGAATAATCTTCACCATGATACCAACAACTCCATACGCTCAAAATTTGACGAGAGTCTAATTTCATCGTGTCTCACCTCAAATAAGAACAGCAGCTCCACACTGACAGTAAAAATCTGCTCAGTTGTTCTACAATATCTTTGATAACAAGGGAGACAATAAACTGCTGATCCCATGAGATCTGAGGTGAGTGAAAGACATGATAAAACAGGACTTGACTGCAAACCTTCAATGTGAGGCAAGACAAGACAAGCAACGGACAGTAACATGGACTTCCACTTTTCAAATTGGTCATTTTAAAAAAAAACAGATGAGCACCACACAGACTGACAGGTATTGAAATTTGACACTGATGTCAAACCAAATAAACAGATAAAAATTATTTAAAAATGAAATCACTATTATCCTCAAAACAATTTTTTGACTTGTTTCTAATGATATATGCATCAAATAAGTAAAATCTGCTTTCTGTTCACTACCATGTTACAAGAAATATTTACTATCAAATACGAAATACTGAAAATTCCAAAATAATATATCAGTGTTCTCATCTATGTCCATAGTTTTTAATGCATACAAAGCTGCTGTATATAGTGTAGTGTATGACTATTGCTTCTATATCAGGACAAACAAACCCATGCATTCATTTCAGATGAACAGCTCAGCTGAAAATGTCAGTACACAGGAACAAAATGATCCTTTAAAAAAAATTGTACAAATCTATAGGAAATGACAAGTAAACAAAGAGATGTGATGATTTACAAAAAGAAAAATAGTTTTGGGAAATCCATTTGTCTATTTATGACAGAGATAGAAAAAGTCAACAGCAAATGAATGTAATATCTAAACCGGTTTCACATTCTGTGTTGTTCGGACTCAGAGTGCAATATCAGTCTCAATGAGCAGAGGGGGGAATGGAATGACTTCCTGCAACAACAGTAGGAGGGGGGAGTAGAGAGAGGTCACCAAAAAAAAAAAAAAAAGAAACAGAAAAATGAAGAGGGAAAGAATGCAAGAAGGAAACGGGCAAAAATATGAGAGATATATATCTAATAACATGTTCATACCTTTTTCATTTCACTTGTTCAATGGTGAACGTTTTGTCATATTTGTTCCCAGGTTACAAGAGTACAGTACTGTGAGACTGGTTCAACAAACTTAAGAAGCTGGTGGTCTTCTGCTTCTTAACAAATCTGTGTCAACATTTCTTCCATGATATAGATAATCCTCAAACATTCTGATCTGTTGTCAGGCTATATCTATTTTATGTTGATAAAATTCCGTGACAACTTTTGTGCTACTCCTCTAGCCTAAACCTTGTTTCGAAAAAGCAAAGCATTTGTTCAACCATCTCAGTGCAAACTCAGCACATCACAGACACAAACTGAGCATTCCATGTTGATCTTATAAACAAAATTTAATGCTGCACATATCATTTATCACGTCAGAATCAAATAGTCTGGGGGTATAAGGGTAAGTTCTGAACATTATTGTTCTTCAGACTTCTCAACAAAAACAACAAAAAATATTGTGTTTCTAAAGTCATGCCCACTGATACATGAATAAAGATCACCTGATGAATTCTGTTAAGCAAAACCCCTATAGCAGTCCCACTCACAGCTGACAAGTGTCAGTTAGTAACAACAGTCGACAGTGGTAAAACCACAGACACAACAATTTGAATCAAACAGGTGTCACTTCTGATTAATGAATTTTTCAACAGCTTTTCTTAGTTATACCTGATGTAGGTCTCTGAATCGCAAATGCCATAATATAAATGATTCAGTCACAGACATCGTAATCACATCGTTGTATTTCCTCAACTTATACAAATGTCTTTCAGTGTTGTCATTTATAGCAGAAAATATTCAATTTCGACATACTGAATCTGTTTTCCAAACCCAACAATCATAACTGAATAAGATGGCCCATATTCTTGTAACATGTGTTCAGTGGACCAAAGAAGACCAGCAAATTTTGTACAGAACAGAGGGAATTGAGAGTGCTACTTATACCCTTTCCCTTGTACTTCCTATCATCACCACATTCATAACCATCGTCCAGTCCTCTCCTGTTTCACTCATACTCAGCTATCAGCACCATCATGTACACCCCTGTCAACAGGGCTAGGATCTCCTTGATGCTCTGTCCTATCTTGGAGTCCTCAAGCAGCTCTGGAATGACTGAGACTGTGGCAATGTAGATAAACCCACCAGCTGTGAATGGTAAGATCCACGCCGTGGCAACCTCTCCAATGTCCTCCATAAACAGACTGCACAGAGTGCCCAGCATGGCTCCAATGGCAGTGGAAAACTGAAGTAACATGGCCTGCAATCATACATAAATATCATTGTCAAACTGCCAGAGTACTGTTTCACAATACTTTTCCTCCAAGTACTAAGTACTGTGATGCAGCTCAAAGGAATTCAGCCTTAGAGACTATGAAGTCTATCTGACGATGATTATTGTTGTGATAATATTTACATACAAAAACAAAAAAAAAATCTATGCTAGAATACACTATATGAACAAAAATTTACTGTCATTACCCTTTACTCTTAGCGTTCACCTTCTGACCAGTGGTTTATAAGATTGTCTTCCATTTTTTTTTGACAAGGGAAACAACTCTCGATGACCTAGTGGACAAAAAAAAAAAAAAAAGATGAGGGGGCTGCTGTTTTCTCCACATGCTCCCAATTTTTTAATATCGGGCGAGTGTATTTGGGGGAATGTCACACTTTTCAGCTATGGCCTTCTTGGACATTGCACCTTTGTCTATTTTCTGCAGAATTTTCATTTTCAACTCAATGGAAAGAACCGTCTTCTTTCTCTTCAATGGATTAGAGGAAGCCATCGTATAGATCTAGTCTATAAAATAAAACTAGTCAACCACAGGCAGAAGAGTGAGCATGATGTAAATACATGAACTCCCCTGAGCTATACGGCCATGCAGTGATTGTAACACAGGTGCTAGGGCAACGCCTAGGGTTGTCTAAACACAAAGCATAGTAATAGTAATAGTGCCATACATGCATGTATTTGACCATGTCTACCTGTACTATAACAGTACAAGGCTCTGCAAGGACCCTTGAATATCAAACGGCACCACTGCTCCTCGTATGTTTCCTCGCCTCCCCTCCCCCCTCTTCAAACACATAGGTATAGGCCCAGTTGAAGCCATAGCGCAGGGCACATTAACAGTACATTTATGCAAATGAATTGTCTGGTCCCTCTTGCCCCATCCGTAATGCTGTCTCCTTTGTTTTCCCCTTTGGCTGGGAACCACATGGAGAGAAAAAAAGCAGATTTTTACCTTTGTGACCACGCTAATCAGTTCGACTAAAGGAAACTCACAGCAATGACTTCAAATTATGTGAGAGGCATTTAATGGGCATAAAGAGGACAAAAATCTATTGTTTCCATTTTATTCGAATTATCAGAAATTCAGATTATCAAAGTTCGGTTTGGGTGGTCTTGACTGTATACTGTTGGTTTTTATAAGGAGAACTTAATATACAGCCACAAAATGTAACTGTTAAAAAATTTGCATACAAGACTTTGGTTATTTAAAGCAATGACAATATGATTGTGTTTACTTAGTTGAGCACCTTTTCTAAAGAGAATATTTTGGTCAAAATAGATGTCTTGAATAAAAAAATTTTAAAAAACACAAAGAAATACATGAGAATTCAACTCAAAGTAAACTGTCGATTAAAGTCAAGCCGTCTCGTTTTTTTCCCCTCTATATTTCATTAAAATCTTGTCTCTGATAATGCTGACACTTTCAAATTAAATGAATGATTTTCTCTGTGTGATTTTTTAAAAATGATAAAAAAAATTTTTTTAAAAAGTCATTATGTTGGCCCAGAAAGACCTCAGTTTCAAGAGAGTTAAAGTCAACACTTTCTCTCAGTCCCAATGGGTTGACATTAAGCTGATTTCACTGACCGTATCTAAAGGTTAGAACTATTAATGACTAATCATATTATTTCAATTCCAACATGCCAGTGCAACTACCCACCTTCTTCTTGCTGCAGCCTGACTGGATGAGAATGGCAAAATCTCCAATCTCATGCGGGATCTCGTGTAGAAAAATGGTGACAGTAGTGATCATGCCCACGCTGTGTCCAGCGAGGAATGACGCACCAATGGCCAAGCCATCAGTAAAGTTATGAGCTGCATCAGCAGCTAAATTCAAGTAGCCAGCAACTTTGATATCTGATCCACGCACAGGAACAACTGAAGAAGGAAAACATTACACATCTGAGAACAGGAATACAGCCAATATGGAATGGAATACATGTATGAGACAGTCAACATTCAGGCTGAAAATAAACATAAGACAGTGAAAACAAAACAAAGGACTGGAAATCATTCAAACATTATCAACACTTTTCACCTGCTAACATTTCAAATAGACCTCTAGACCTAATGTTTGGATGTATCAAGATGACATCAAATTCGTTCCAAACAGATCAAATGAGGTCAGGCTTTCTTTCATGTCTTATAATAATATTCTAAAAACAATTAAATTATAGATCTACATACAATTACAATGATTGACAAATCATTGACTACAATAAGGTTTGTGATGTAGGATTTTTGGTAAGCCTACTGGTTAAAAATTTGGCCACATCTTTGCTAACATCTCTGCTGGTCTCACATGATTACTCACAACTACGGTATTATCACTCAGAGATCTCTAAATGAAGACCCTCAAGTTTCATAATAACAAATACAGTGGAACTCGGATATTAAGAAATTGAAGGGACCAGGGCTTTTATTTCTTAATATCAGAATTTCTTAATGTCCCGACAGGGACCATAAATCAATGGGGATGACACGTACATTGACTCAGCTTTACTACTGATTATTTCCTCTGATAAGCAGCCCTTTACAAAGCCTGCACATGTGTTTTGCATAGAAAAGTGTTTAAGAATAACCTTTCTTTTTTTTTTAAAACAATGTACTGGTAGGCTACTGAACGATACGTTTTACTCAGCGGTGAAAGCTAGAGTAATGTGCTGCAGTGTGGAATAAATGCGGTTTAACTGATGGCCATTCCAAGGCCATTGTCTGCGCGTGTTAGATCTACTGTATCGCAGAACATTCCTCAACATGGTAAATTTACTCCTCATCTTCCCAACCCCGCACACCCTGCCCAAACCTGCATGGACAAAGAAACACCGTCTCTACCCCAGGTTGTTTTACTTGCTCCCCCCCCCAGTCTATTGATTAAGTATCACGCAAACATTGATGCCCCTTTAACCATTACTGTGTAATCAGAGCTGGCTAGCATTGTAAGGAGTGGATGGACAAACAAAAAGCTGGCCATGCGCTCAGTCTTTATAACCATCTTTGGCATGCCGCCACGTTTTTAACTCGTCACTGCCAGACTACCTTTGTCTGCGCGTGCTACGATTTGGCAGATCATTCCTTAACTCTCACCAGTTCAGTGGTTTTTTGTATATTCCGGATTATCATGTGGGTGACTTTTTTAAAGTGGCTGTAAAAGGTGTGAAATGAGACTGAACCATGGCATGTTATATATGGTTGGAAAGATAAATGAATGGACATTTGAA
>JBCAUA010000019.1:1752319-1776849 GCA_038406235.1 Peronia verruculata | reverse complement strand
TATATATATAAGAGAGAGAGAGAGAGAGTCGAGAGAGAAGAGAGCAATAGCAATAGCTTCCTACCACTGACTTTGATGGCTCGATTTTTTTTATTGATAGCTTAGTCAAAATCAACTTGCCTTATGAGGAATCTTAAAATTTCGTGAGTATTTCCGAGGCATCAAGTCTGTTCAGTGACCATATAACATATAAATGCTAGAGTGTAATTTTACCAAAGTATGTAGATGTAAAAAGAGAAGTTATACAAGGTAAATGTTAAAGATCAATCTTCTATTGATTCACTGAGTCTGATTGAAATACAAAATACGAGAAAATAAAAACAAAGAGTAAAACAAAAAGATATCAGGAGCCCACATGTGACCGATATTTTGCAAGGTCAAACAATAGTTGCCATTTTGAAGCACAAAAATGTCAGTTGTCACAAAGACACAGATATGTCGGTGATGTCAAAGTCATTTGTGTTCAATGTCAACCAACGTCCAAACCGGTCTAATTATACCTGGTTGAAAGCCAGGGTCAAATTAACAAAACCAAGGCTGTTTTTTTTTTTTTCTCTCTCTCCTTTCCTATATTTCCTTTGTTCTTTAATTCTTTTACTCCTTCCCTCCTTTCTTCTGTCTTCCTTTCCTTCTGTCTGTTTCTTTTTTTTTTTTTAAATAAAATCCCATGCCATGCCATTGAACAAGTGAACAAATAAATACCTATTCTGAAAATGTCTTTTTTTGTGTGTGTGTTTTTTGTTTGTTTGGTTTTTTTTTTAGTTTTTCCACCCTGGAGGTATTTCTGCATTGACGTGTCCGATGTTTGACTAGAAAAAGTTCCACAATCTGCCATTCATCATCTGCAGCATCGTTTAATTAAGGTTCTATTCTAGCACCACACTTTGCACTGCTATCTTCAGCACCGTCTTCTTCAAATAGAATACACAGAGTGTTACTCTAGTCCATTCAGTACGGGAATCGTTTGAAGGAGTCCAGCATTCATACTCGGCCTAATAATCATCGTTCTCAGAAAACTCCAATACAATTCAAGGGCAGTAATTACTACGGCGACAGCAGCCATTTATCACCCCTGAGAGTGAGAAAACTGTGTCCGCCCTAAGGCTACTCACGCTGAAGGTCAGCAAAATCTCTACTAAGACCTCACAGTGAACTGAGGGAGCAAATCCTCTGTTTTCTCTCATTATATTGAGACGTGATATGAACATAGTAAGTGAGAATGAAAATACTGACTTGACCTTTCGTTTCAAGAACGAGAGCAATGATTTTCAAATACGCCATGGATTTAAACAAAGGTAATAATTTGTAAGCAGAGAGAGAGAGAGAGAGAGAGAGAGAGAGAGAGATATCAGAACAATTATTTGTACACAAATTGGAAGAGTGGGTGAGGCATCAAAATTCGAAGGGCTATTTTAGATGTTCCAAGCACAACAATGTTATTGATTATACTGCAGTAACAATATGATTGTAAAACTATGTAGGCGAAAATGAAGAAGAGAAGAAAGAAGACGATAAAGATGAAGAAGCGGAAATTATTATTCGTATCTTTTCGTTAATCTTAAGTTTATTTTTGTCCCGTATGTATGTACGTACACACTTTCATTTATCTGATCCTACTAATTCATTACTTCTCATCTTTAGTTTCCATAATTGCAAACGATGGTCTCTACTTTCCGAATCATTTTTGTACTTACGAAAGTGTCGAAGTGTTTGAGAATTTTTTTGTTTATAAGCCCGCGTATTTCAACTATTTTATTTTCTCATTATTATGACTACGATTTACATACTTTCAGTTGATACAAAACTGTTCAGAATTTTGATTAAACAGAATAAATTTGTTCTTTACGTCGTCATTATCATTAGAATTCTCTCAATTCTTTTCCCAGAGAACCGGCTACAGATCCATGCCTATCTCATCTTGAGATGGTGAACTCCTTATGAATGACCAAATGTTGTAGCTTTATGAACAAGGGCATGAAACGACTTTGTGAAAATGATGCATGCTAAATATGATTTAAATCATTCCATTAAAAAAAAAAAAAAAGTAGATAACAGAATAGTGACAAAAATATGGTTAAAGAAAAGAGAAGCCTTTCAAGTTTTCGAAAAACTACAGATTTTTTTTTTCTTTGAAATCCGGTTTCAGGCTATGAATGGTTTTGTTTCATATACTATCGCTCTCTCTGTGAAAATCTGTGCTATTTTCTGCCTTTTCCTGGCTTTCCGTTCATGTCTTTCCTCGAGTTTCGTTCCGCAGCTCCTATCTCCAATAAGGGCTCGCATAGAGTCACTTCCGGGGTTTTGAAGGCCTATGTGGCCTCCATATGCTTTTTTTTGTCCTGTGGTATGGCAGATTGTTCACGACTGTGCTTGAAACAGTAGAAATGAAAAAGAACGCCACTCTTTCTAAGACGTTAATGTTCAGTTTAAAGCTCCTTCTAAAAGCCGACTCGGATACTCTGCGTGATCATGGCTCAATGTTGCCTCAGAGTGCTAACCAATGTCGATTCCTGGTATTTGGAGGTCAATGTATCGATAGAGGAGGTCATGATAGCCATTCGTCGAAAGACCATGGGTAGAACAGGTCACAGTGATCAGATTCACCTTTTAACACTATTTTTATATTCAGGAGAGGCAGAGCTTGTAAGAAAAACACAAAAACACAAATCCATTTATCTGTTTTTAAGCAAAGACACAATTCAAAACAATTGATAATGGTTTGAAGTTTTCTGCAATCCAGCTTGGTGTTATAAGGAATTGAATTACAGTATAATTATTCTCTGTCTTTCTCTCTCTCTCTCCCTCCCTCCCCCCCCCCCTCTCTCTCTCTTCACACCTAACGCATTATCAGTGCCCATTTTCCATATGAACATATGATATTCAATAGCAAATACGATCCATCAATGATGAAACATGGAAGGTAGAATTATATCTGGCTTGTTCTGGAGTATGCTGCACCATTACAGAATAAACTTCACAAACAAACGTACCCAGTTACATTCGCGCACCACTGTAAATCAACAGTTAGTTATGCGCGCACCACTCCAAATCAACAGAGCGTTATAATACAGTATGCTCACTCGTAATGTTACAGAGACATTACCGTATTCAAATTCCATAATTGAACGTCCATCTCCTTTGAGAAATCAATCTTACAACTTAATATCTCTCAAAATTGAATCAGCACAAGAATTCTGGTGCAGGACAATCCTTCCTACTCAATATTTTTTCCCACGATGGAAATTGATCACCGAAGAAAATCGACAAAATGTCGGCATCAGTGTTTTCTTGGATCCAAACAAATGTATTTTTTCCTTGTGCTTGTCTTTCATCAAATTCACTTCTCTGTCCATTCAGAGGGATGATTTCGGTCAATAGTTGTACAGCATGATAATCGATGATAGATCTTTTTAAATCTGACACAGTTCTGGCCCCTTGTGGAATCTGTCATTGTTATCTCTGACACATCTTTGCTTTACTTAAAGTTTGAATGTTTATATTGGGTACCCGGAGATTTCGTGTCCTAATGAGAAATCAATACAGCCAGGCGCCTTTGTGAAGTTGGTTACACGAATCGGCAGTAGTCGTTTGTTGCTCTGATTTAACCGTTTGGAGATGGTCGGAAAGAAGACGATACCCCACATAAGGAAATATTCAGAGCAAATACGATTGCCCTGGATGTTTACCTTCATTTATCTGATCCTATTAATTCATTACTTCTCATCTTTAGTTTCCATAATTGCAAACGATGGACTCCGCTCGACAGCAAGGATAATCATTATAGCTCTGTAATAAGAATTTCGAGCTAGGTTCACTGTCTTCAGTTTGTGCCAGCTGTTACAACCAATAGCCTGGCGCTCCCGAATGCTGCTGTCGTTTCTCCAAATGCTGCTTTGGTAGTGTTGGTAAAACTGATTAATTACAATGATGTTGTTGCATGTGATATGGCGAGAGAACTTGCCATCTCCACAATTATTCGGTCAAAAAAGAATAAATAACAAAATGATCAATGAAAATGTATGCTTCACCTTCACCTCCATATAGTCCGGCTATTCTCAGAGCATAAATATAGCGTAATCATCTTTCATTGTTCGCCGACATCAGTCTGCTGGATGTAAAAAGGCGAAAGCCAAGGCCATTTTTAAAAATAATCTCGACTAACTAAAACATAATGGTTTTGTCAGACACTGTTCTGGGTACTTCATGGAGGATAGGGAAAAACAAAGGGACAAACGAATCAAAGGGGAGAAAGAATGAAAGAACGTGAGAAAGGGGTAAGATTACGGAGACAGAAACAAAGAGCTAAGAAATAGAAAGCAAAGGGCAGAAACAGACCCGGAGGAAGAAAATCAAAGCTAAAACGAAACGTGATAGAAAGGTTAGGGGAGGGGGGGGGGAGACACGAATAAGAAATCACAGAGAGGGGGAAAGAGCGAGAGAGAGAGAGAGAGAGAGAGAGAGAGAGCAAACGAGAGAAAGTTAGTAAGAGAGAGAGGCTGAGAAAGTGAGAAAGTGAGAATGAAAAAAAAAAAAAAACCGGCAAGCGTCGGTGGCCGAGCAATCACTTGAGCTACTTGAGGCAGCGGCAGGCGGAAGATAACAGTGCTCACAGTGTCAACACGGCTCGGCTCATTCACTGCTCATAAATCTGACACACGTGCAGAGAGTCTCAGAACAGTTCCCACCGATACCAGGTAGGGACAGACTCACCGAGTTCGAATCTTGAGCAAGCAAGTAAAGGATTTGCACGGAAAATGATGAGGTGAAATCGACCCTTTCGATACAGACTCAGAACCCGGCATTGTTTTCTCTGTTTGCTCTAAATGATGAGAATGGCCATGTGTGGGATTGGTTATGATATATGAATTCACTGCTGATGATCATAAACAAGTTAAAAGATGACGATGATGATGGTAATGATAAAGCGGAATTAGTGATAATTAGCAGTAATAGTACTGTAAAAGTAGCAATGATAGTGAAGTTGGAAGATGTATCAGTAAAGGTCAAACTAGTAATAACAGTCGGCAGTGATTGTTAAACTGAAAATAGTATCTTTGCTGTAGTAATGGCAGCTTCAGCTGTCATTACACCACAACATCTTACATTTTAGTCCTATTGGCAAATAACAGAGGGGTAATTTTTAATACTCTGGGTTTTGATCGGTATTTCATAATACCTGTCCTTAATTCTTTACGTAAGTGACAAATTAATTTATCTAATGGTATCTGATATGGTCGTACCACATCCTATAACTCTGACATGTTTACCGCCATTGTGGATCCCTGTGTTTTCTCCCGTACTTGAGACAGATATTGCAGTCATAGACATAGACACAAAAATTGATGTTAAACCATTTAGTTAAACCATTATTGTTTTTGAATTCTTGTGAGGAATTATGTAACCATCCTTTGATGTAAGACATGTTGATAGTTTCAGTTCGATACTAGAAATAATATTTCTTGGATCCTTTCCCTCGAAAACTCCAAGCCAAGGGTTGTTTGTCATGTCTTATCTTTAACGCGTGAGGCGGGCAAAGACTTTCCTATTTTTAGATATTTGAGAAGATTAGATGTCAGACCCCTTTTCCTAGGAGACCCTTTGCCGCCTGGAACTTATTTACACAAGTTTAACCTCCTTCCATTCCTCCGTACTCTTCAGCCGATCTTCTTGATTCGAACCACCAGCTTTGACAAATTGAGAACCAAATGCCTTATCAACTCAACTAAATCTACCCTGCCTCTATCCCCCAGTGTCTGATAGTACACGTAATTTCTGACATTTCAAGAGACCCCGGTCAACAGCCGGTGAGAGTTTTGGCACTCGGTTTACTGCTTAGTCACTAATCTATAGCAGTCGTATGATGGCGTTGTGTTTTAAAACACGCCTATTGTCCAGTTGGCAGAAATTTATATCTCCTCAAGGGAATTAAATAGCTATAAATATTCTGAACAGCCAAGGGATTAAAATAAAATGCCATTTGAAGACGAGAACTAACTATGGCTTTAGTCAGTTGTGTCAATGGAATAGCTATGGTGGAGTTAATGCATGGGGGGTCACAGAGGACAGGAGAAACAACAACAAGCAATAAATGTCTATGAATTGTTGTAGACTTCTTTACATTGTATCATGTGTACCCGAATAAATTTCCGTATATATAGAAATAGCTTGAAACAGCCACTGGGTTACATAATACGCTATGCAGCTGTAAGTTTATTAGTCTATTATGAGTAAAAACAGTTCGATAAGAAGATAGCTTTACCATTGCGTTTTTAGGACACGATTCTAGCTGGTGAAAAGAAATAGACGAGTTTGTATTTGAAATGGTGTGTTCCAGTGTGTTTCATAATGTCTGATCGGAACTGAATTCTCTCAGACGTCCACAAATGACAAACACAATGTAAAAACACCAGTGAGCAGGAAGTGCAGAAAAATTAACGTGTGTCAGTGATTTCTTCTGAAATTGTCGACACTGTCACCTCTGTCCTTAGGGCCAATATTGTCTCCTCATTATTGAATAATTGTTTTAGAGGATTTGAATTGAACTTTTTACTGAAAGTTCCTGTCTGGGCGGAAATGAGGCATTTTGACCATCAGCCAAATTACTTCCCTTTGCCAAGTACAAGAGGTAAAACACAAGCATTGGAAAGAAGGAAAGCATCACTTTTGTGCTGGTTACGTGAAATATAAGTGACAGAAAATTCTGAAAAATTCACCACTTAATATATTTTTTTCCCTAATGTGATAATTTTTGCATAATTTATTTACACTACACATTTCAAATTACAAGAGAAAAAGTGATATTTTTCCTTCTCTGCAATGTTTGTCCGATACATCTTGTACTTGGTAAAGGGAAATAACCTAGCTGGCTGGAAAAGTGGTTCATTGCCGAGTCCACTCTCTATGCCATTCAAATTACCCAGTGTAATCCAGCAGTAGTTGCTAGGAAACTCTAAGATTGTCATTCTGAGCCGAGAAAACGAATGGTTAAGATCCTAATAAATATAGTAACTTTGGTGTTTATTACATAACCAGAATTTTGTATATAAAGTTAGCGATTGTAGGAGGAAGAATAGATTACAGATTGTAAAGGAAAAAAAAATGTTTTATCACAGTAATGGAAGAAACACTACCATATGAGCTATTTTTGACAAGTACCTATCTCACTGACACTCCAAGACTCAAGTTCGTAAGTTTGGTTTTAGGGAATATTCAATGAGATCTAACACTGATACTCAGATAACACTTTCAAAGCCGCAGGAGTAAGTCGAGAATGGGGATTTGTTGTTTGTGCTCTGGTCTAGTCTTGAGTTGGGAGAGTTTTTTTGTTTGTTTGTTTGTTTGTTTGTTTGTGTGTTTGTTGGTTGTTGTTTTTTCTATGAGCAGCCATGTTGTTAAATTATAAGGATTTTATGTTTGTTTGTTTGTTGTTGTAATTTGTGAGTCGATTTATGTTCATCTTCTGTTAAATAGAACTACGTCAGTCCTCTACCTCTTTTGCTTGTATGGTGTCATTCTCTTTATTGAAGTGAGACTTTTTTTTTTAAACCTTTGTTTTTCCATTTGTGTTTTTATTTGTTTGTTTGTTTGTTTGTTTGTTTGTTTGTTTGTTTCAAAGAATTTTCCATTTTTTTTGTGCAAAAAGTATGTCTGGTGTTTTTTGGAATTTTGTTGTTAATTGGCTTCTATTGATTGCGTCCTGTATTGAAAGATTGTCTTTCTGAGCGCTCGAGCATATCTGAATTAAAACCTTTTTTGTTTACTTTTGTTTTATTTTATATTTGGTTTTTGTTTGTTTGTTTGTTTTGCTATTTTTTTTTTCTTCTTTTCTTAGTCTCCGTAATTTACAAATGAAGACAAAATTCTGCAAATAATAATAATATAAAGTATTTTTTTTTTTTTTTTGTAAATCGGACCAAAAGAATTTCAGCCATCAATACATAATCTGCAAGTATTCATGTTACTACTAGCTACCCCTTCTGCACTTTCAATTCCCAGTCATTACAGACTGTGTACAATTATGTCTGAAAAATAATCACCAACATAATAAACCCAAGAGATGCATGAGATGGGTCTCTGTTTTCAACCTTACAGTGCCGCAAGCCGTCGGTTAGTCATTAGATGTAAAAATAAATAAATACAGAAAATGTTTTCATTTAACGGCTTGTCTCAAATCTTTGGGACTAGGACGTCAGATGACGCACTAAAATGAATAGTGTTTTATAATGTATGTATAATCAACATGCATCCATATTATTATTAAAATTTTTGTTGTTTGTTTGTTTGTTTGTTTTTTGGTGTGTGTTTTATTTTTCATTTATTTTTTCTCAGTATTTTGCTTTTCGGTCAGATGTGTACAGTGATTATTAAACATGATGAATTCAGACCAGTTCCTATTCTCTGTTACTTTTATTACTGAAATTTGACACCAAAAACACCTATAAGACTCGGACTCTGGTACTTCAACGCTTTCCAGTCCTAGAATGCCGCCTGGCTTCACGGGCGCTGTACTTAGTATTGATCCTGATGATAGTGCTCGCCATGGCAAGAGCTTAGAGCCATCTTATCAAATATTCACGAGGCCTTAGTCCACCACGTCATTTGACCCCCACTGAACTGAAAAGGTAATAATGGCGGGAATGTACCCAAAATTCCCTGCAGGCGATACGGTGACCGTAAAAATAGCGCAAGACACATGTGTGTATTCCTTTACATGATTGTACCGATTTCAGGGCAGTATCCGCTGCTTTGGGAACAACGAGATAACAGCCTACAGACGGAAACAGACCAATCTGAGGAACAAAATTAACCACGAAGAAAGTCTGAGAACTCTTGTTGAAGCAGGGATTTCTATGTGAGTGACAGTTTTAAATAAGTGAGACATTTCGTGTAGAATTTGACACTAGGATAATGACAACCACATGTTTTGAAATATCGAAAGTGTGAAAGATTAATTAACAAATTGGCAATGACGATGAAGAGAAAATTGAACAGAGCATGTTGAGCTCTCAAACATATTTTTGAGCGTTTTTCTACAGCTGAGATAACCACCACGACAGGAGGTTAAAAGCTTAACAAAACCGTAACCGCATGAGCAGAAGAAGGTAGAGGGGAAGTTCTAGACTTGACATAACTGATAGCAATCAGCAAACAATATCATCATCTATAGCAGTAGCACTACAGACTTTTATCAGACTAATTTCTTCGGGTTAATAATGGATACTTTCTACCCGTACTGAAATCCATGAATAAAAAAAGCAACACCAAAAACAAACAAACAAACAGACAAAACAAACAAGCAAAAAAAAAAAAAAAACAGAACTGTGCTGGCATTTAGACTTAGTGTTGAGAATAGAATCAGGAATTTACCTGGAACATGTAGGATAAGCGGGTGAAGAATATTTATTGTTCTGAAAATAAGGTATTCTAAATTTCTGGGGGAGAATATCAATGTCATAAGTATTGTTTGCTCTTTGCCATACATGCAATTGACATGTACTTTTGGTGCAGTGCATTATTATCCTGTTTCTGCAACATTGTTCTGTTCTGCTCTAAGATTTATTATTTTATTTATATTAAAGGTCACCGATGATTTTTTTTTTTTTTTTGGTCTCATCTTTTACACTTTTGATACGGATTTTCCCTCTAGATCATGTTATGCAAATTTCCCTGGAGCTTATCTACATTCTTCAAGGTGTGGCTTGTCCGATATGGCACAGCCACCAGAGACCAGCCGAAAGGGACTGAAGACCGAGTACCAAAGCCAAAGCTCGCCCGCTGTGAACCCATTTACAATAGTCTCATACACTGCTTCTCCTTCCTTTTCCCCATACCTTTTTTTCCCGTCTTAGTTCTAGCAAAGTTAGACCACTGATTAAAGACTGAAAACGCATGCAGTATCTAATAAGATCTATACCCTATATTATGTCCTTCGAAAAGTACGCTAGTGTTCAATAAAGGCCTGTCATTTTGTATTGACGGTTAGAGAAATTTTCAATCATGCAGTGTTCGAGTATAAATTCAACAAACTCTCCTGAAGTTGTAGCGATTATTTTGTATTTTTTTAAATGGAGTTTTTCAGAAGTCTAATCTATTTTTCATTATGTATTCTCATAGACACGAATGCTGCCTTCTTCCTCTTCTTTTATTTTTTTTTTTTTCAAAATCGGAAAGAAAATAAATGTAATGCACTAATTTATTTAGCATGTTCATACTGTGTTTTTGAGCAAACGCTTACATTTTGAATGATAAACTGGTAATTAAAACGCTGCATTTGTGTACTACTAAGGATAACTAGACAAATCAAAAATATTTAGAACAATTCGTCAACAAAAAAGCCCCTTTACTTATTAGTAGACTGTCGTATTAACGGCTGACAACAGAAAACCCTTGTTATGGTTTTTATAAGCTTTTCAACCTCCTGTAGTGGTGGTTATCTCAGCTGTCCACAACCGTGATCAAAAAATAACATAACACTATTGTGTTATGTGGTCACTTGAGATGCAACCAGTGTTACCAAGAAAACCCGTGTCATGTACCTTTGGTTTATCTACTTTGAATGATTTTCCAAACATAAAGAAACAAAATATTTTATCCAAACAGTTTCCTCGGCGGAATATAAATACCCGAGATCAGGAACAGAATTATTTACTGTGATAGTAAAAGACACTGGTAGCTGATAACGATGGTTACGTACAGTCAGATTTGGAGCATTGAGAAATCTGCGCGAAATAGCTCATTGTGTAGTGGATGTTCAAGAGGAGCGGTGTATAAGTGTATGAGTTCTGTATGATTCTCAACGTGAGCGGGATATGTATCCACTTTGTACTTAAAATTACTCCAGAGGTATCAGTAAAAACAGCATCCATGACGATACTTAATCATCTCCCAGAGACATTTACAGTTTACGACCAAAAGCAGTAAGTCGATAAGACGGGCATTTTTACGCTACGATTTATTATTATGTTATTTGCTGAGTAAATCAAAGCCAAATATTATGAACAAATCTTTGATCAGACTGACACTTTGATATCTCTGGGTTTAAGAGATGGTCAGAGGAAAATGATTGAATTAGATCAGAAAAGTTGGAATACACTGGTAAATGTCAAATAAAGTCAATCTAATAAGACAATAATAATAATAACGACAATAATAATAACAATAACTATAATAATAATAACTATAGTAATAATAATAATAATAACTATAGTAATAATAATAATAATAATAATAATAATTCCAGGTCATTCTATGAAATGTTGAACATCAAGGTAAGCCATACAACATGCAAAAATTCAAGCGCTATTTCTTCATTTCTATCCTTGGAAGAGCTGTTGAAATGATAGTTATTTGATCATCTGAAATTCATGGCATTAAACGTAATGCATGCAATATTCATATTTCCTCGCCCTCACCTTTTTTTAAGCAGCTCAGCTCTTTGAAACCAGAGCTGATAGAAAATTAGTTTTGCTGCACTCACGAGACGAAAACTGAACTTGAAAATCTTGAGCAAATGCAGAAGTTGGTTAAGACATTCATTGAATGATTTCACTATTAATTTTGCTATCGCTTTGCCGGTCGCCAAGGTATGAAAGTGTGAAACGCTATTATCAGTCAATATTTTTTTTTTTTTTTTGGACACAGAATGAAATGATCGACCACTACTTTAATAGATATTCAAGGCATTTGTAATCCGTTTTGAGTGAACCGATCGAATAGAACTGAGTTATTATGTTTGTTAGAATAGGATTCGGGTGAGCAAAAGAGAAAAACAGATTTGTTTTATAAAGGTAATTATATTAATGAAGTCATAGTACAGGAATGGAGAGAAAAGCAGAAAGGTTAGAAACACAGAAACTTGTTTATCCCAGTCCTGCTCCATCTCCTGCCCCTACCCTAGTCTTTGCTTTAGCTCTTAGGTGTGATTAACGTATCGACCTTATGTGAAGGGACAAACACTAACATCATTCGTTTACTCCATTGTAAAAAACAACTGTTGGACTCAAGTTGGAGCAGTTTAAATAGTAGATATGATCGATATGTTTGTGTGAGTGCGCTGTCGAGAGATAATGTTGTTGTAGGCTACCTGTCATGATGCCGAAGTTTAACTAACCAAAAACAATGAATTATTCCAGATTCTTTCAGTAGGCCTAATGGTCACCCGACAAAAGCCCTGAGTGTTGAACTTTCAGTTTGCTAATATTTTGTACTTTTAATGTTCAGGAATAATGAGAGTGTCAGATGTGAGCTTTATTATCCGACTGACAGAGAAAAGGAGCGGTATGTGTGTGAATGGGGAGGGGGGGGGGCGACAGAGAAGAAAAAGAGAACATAAAGAGGAGGAGGAGAAGGAGAAGGATGAGGAGGAGAGAGAAAGAGAGGCAGGTATAGAGATAGGGAAAGATGTGAAAGATAAGGAATTAGAGGATGATATTATCCCCACATTTTCTATCATTAAACTGAATCGGGAAAATATCTGAAATTTTGACATTGAAACAATCTTTTACACATTTCTATTTCATAAATGACTCGTGTCTCCCAGATGGGAGTGTGTACGAGAGAAATAACCAAAATGAGAAAGAAAGGAACAATAACTACAATAACAGCAACAACAATAACCAAAACAACAACAACTAAAAGTTCTGAACCAAAATGAAATTCGGAAGTAAATTGTTTACGTTTTCGTGTATTTATTTTGGATGATAAGAAGATGATACTTTTACGAAGATTGATTTATGAGCTCACGTCTTTCAAAACTGATGTCATATACGAGCTGTCTAATATTTGTCTTCTTCATTAAATTCATCCTCGAACACTGTATTTTAACAAAATCAGTGATAGCATTTTCGCTTACAATTAAAATCAGTTGAACCCATTCCAAAACAAGTTATCATGTTGATCTTTTTTGCGCAATTACGAAACAAAAACGGGATGAGTTTACAACGGAAGAATTCATTTTTTGATTAATTCGAGTTCGTCAGTCTTCGTTGTTAGTGTGTTGGCTCAGTGATTTGTGCTACGACCTTTGGAAGCAGAAGTCGGTGGTTCGAATGGTAACGGTTGCATATTGTATCCTTAGGAAAGATACATAACACACAATTTTCCTCAGCCCACCCATCTGTCAAAAGGGTACCTGATGTATTTCGGGGGAAGTGCAATGGCGCTGCACTGCGGCGAGGCGGTCTGAAATGGCCAAGCCAATTTCCCCCGGGGGGGGATCAAGGATGATACTTTTACTTGTTTTTACCATGGCTACTCCTATGCTGCTGCTACTGCTGTTGTCGTTGTTGTTGCTGTTGTTGCTGTTGTTGTTGTTGTTGTTGATGTTGTTGTTGTTGTTGTTGTTGTTGTTGTTGTTGTTGTTGTTGTTGTTGCTGATATTGGTATTGTTACTCCTCTTAATAATCCCGTGTGCAGTTCCAAATTGAAAAATAGTGACTAGCATTCGTGGCCTTAAATTGAAAACAACATGGAAAACGAAACGGATACATACTTATTAAACTAACTGTATTTCAAAGGCTACAATGCCAGTTTTTAATTAAGATTTTTCTTCCTTATGTCATATTAGATCGGTCTATCTTAATATAGTTTTCTCTTATTTGCGCGTAAATGTTACTTAAATTATCTGCAAAATCCACTACAGCTAACTTAAGAGCCAAGTCTAAACTTTCCTGTTAAGTTCGATTGTCAGTACAGAGTTGTCTATGATGATAAATAATTTGAACATAATGATAAAAATAACAGATTTGTAATTATTATTACATTCACTGTTATTTTTATTATTCTATTTGAGACGGTCCAGCTACTAATTTAACAAACTTGAA
This sequence comes from Peronia verruculata, assembly GCA_038406235.1. Lineage (NCBI taxonomy): Eukaryota > Metazoa > Mollusca > Gastropoda > Systellommatophora > Onchidiidae > Peronia > Peronia verruculata. The sequence continues at coordinate 1,763,029 of JBCAUA010000019.1, read as the reverse complement.
AATAAACAAAACTCTACCACTGTATTATTAAAATGAATAACGCCTTTTTTTTTTTTTTTACCATTATTACTGTTATTATTATTGTTACATTATTATATAGCCCTCCATTGTGAAGTGTTGCTCCTCCACTGAAATAGGGAGACACAAGAGAGATCCTCATCCTGTCATCCTGACCTAATTACAGAAAAAGCTCCACAGAAATGGATCCCATGGAAAGAGACTACACAGTCTTAAGACAGTGATATCTTCACATTCAATCGATCTGGAGCGCTATATGCTTTGTTATTTTGTTTTTGTTTGCTTGCTTATTTGTTTGGGTTTTTTTTTTGTGTGTGTGTGTGTGTTTGTTTTTTTTTTTTTTTATTATTATTGATTCTGCTTTCTTGCTATCTTTCTTCTTCTCTGATTTTTGTTTTAGATGATAATAACGTTCTATACTTTGACGATTTGTTTTTCATGACTGGTTATTTATATCTATATTCTTTATTTTGCTCCCTTGCGTTTGTAACTGTCATTAATTATGTTACTAATAATATGACAACTTATAGTCCTGTTGCTCCTTAAAAAAAAAAATCATACTATTAATTATTTTGTTTTCACATTTATTGTCATAATTCGGCTCACACAAACGGCAAATTCCACGCAAATAATAATAATAAAACGGACCGCCTGATATCTTTTCCGTTTCGGCTGCAAATGCCAGACCACACAACATTTCGAAAGGAAAAAAAGAAACTTCACAAGTCAACTTAATGCATATAAATTGACATTGTTATTGATTAGCGCGTCTGGTCTTTGGTTCGATTCACCCGCAGCCCGAGGGGGCTTGACCCACGTAACACGGGAAACTGAAAAAAAAAAAAAAACACAGCCATGTGAAACTGATAACAGACAGATCTGCAGGCGTGGTGAAATAAAACAAAGCCAAACAACACAAAGTAAATAGGGAATTAATGTCTATTAATTTTAGGCTAAGGTTTGCTTTCTTTTTGTACATAATATTGCTTGCTTTCGCTGCCAGACCGACATAGTAGCGTTGTACATTTAAATTGGACAATATGTAACGGGCATGGTCAGTGTTCAGTTGAAATACTATTATCAATAGAGTGTGAAGCATTTGGAATCTGAACTGCGCGGAGATACACATAATAAAACTGAAATGTATTTATCTATTATACATAATTTCTTTGGGGTCAATGGCTGTTGCTCTGAACAGTTTAAACACAACACCTGTTTGTGTGTGTGTGTGTGTGGGTGTGTGTGTGTGGGTGGGAGAGGGGGGGGGGGGGGCTTCCAACACATTTATATCGTATGGTATTTTAGCTGAAAAATGTAAAGGTATCTTCCATCATTAATTGCATGCCCACCTTATGGCCACCTTATTAATTTGTTGTACTATTTTGTCTTAACAAGAACTTTGTTTTCCTACGTTTGTAGTAGACAATATTCCTCCTCCTTCCTTTATCCCCCGTTCCTAATCACAGCCAGTTGCAGCATCTCTAGTTCTTTACTGTTTTTTTTTTCTTTCTTTCCTTTTTTTGGATTCTTCTCTCTTCTCCCCTCCCCCCCCTCTCTCTCTCTCTCTCTCTCTCTCTCTCTCTCTCTCAGATCAGTTCATTTCTTCTCCTTTTGTACTAGTCTGGCTTTTAAAAAAAAAATTTTTTTTTTTTTTTTTAGCTTTTTTTTTTTTTTTTCAAGAATTAGGATCACTTTGTGCACAGTGTTTATTTGTTTCTTTTAATAACTGGCGTATTATTGAGTCCATGATATTTTTCGGCTGGACTGTGAGAAGGGCGTTATTAGTGTTTTCTTTTTTTCTTTTTTTTTTTTTTAATTATAATTATCATCACTGTCACCATCATCAAGAAAGTTATAAAAAATACGAAACGTATTTCAATTTTCTTACGTATACCCCAAAGATGCTATCACATTTTCGATCCGTTCCCTTTAATTCTGAGACATTAACATGACTGATCAAGATAAATTATAACATTTAAGGATTGAGAGATCAATTTTACTCAGATTATTTTGAGCTTTTATCAGCTAGGGTACCATTGTAATATAGAGAATCTTGGAAATTCTATTGGTCATTCTGAGTTGTTGAGCTGATGGGTAGACGCTGTGAATGAGTGGTGTTTACGAAACAAACAAACAGACTTGGAAAAGGGCATACGTTCTCATTGCCGTCCAGTATGGTTACGCTTTCTTTGATGTTATTACTATTTTGCTTTAACTTGATTTCATATGATATAACTAGATGAAGAATTGTTTTACTAAGCTGTGAGAAATGACTCGGTAAAACAAATTCGGACAGAAATCTTCACGTCATTATTCAAGCGGATCTGCAGTCATGGCTCTATACTAGAGCTAACGGCAAATCAGTAACGTGTGAGAGATTGCAACAATATCTCCGCACCGTTGTAAAACAAAACGATGGTCGTCACTGTCTATATACATCTATCAATTAAGATGCCCACGGTGACATGCTGTAAAAAAATGTTTGTCTGTGATATATTTCTATAGTGTGATATTTTTTCATGACAAAGTTCAACTTTATAAAGATACAAATATCCTGAAACTCGCCACGCCTAAGCCTACAATAGTAACAATTGTAGCTTTATTGTGCCAGCTCTTAATTTTATGACACATGATATTTGATCTTGCTTCTGTGAACAAAATACAATTTGGTTAAGAAGAATTTAATTTTTAAATTATTTTGACGTATTTAAGAATATTCTTGAATACATCTATTTAAGCATCATCCACAATCACATTTTGTCGGCTTACTGTTGGGATTTTCTGCTTTTCAACAATATAGTGCTCAGTTTACTTGTTGTTGTTATTTATTATTATGTTGTTGTTGTTGTTGTTTTCAGTTAGTTTTGTGCAATACCAAATAGCATGACAAATAAAAAGGTTAACGTTGACGGTAATGGTAACGGCAGGTCAGAACTTTGATACAATTATCTCCACCTACGATCTATGTAACGATTTCTTTCGTTTTGATATTTTTCGTCCTCCTGTACATTGGAAGCTCTGCTCTGCTCTCTCTCTCTCTCTCCCCCCCCCTCTCTCTCTTTCTCTCTCACACACACACATACACACACACGTGCACATACAGAAAAGAACTTTGCTATCCATTCTCTCTGTAGTGTTTGGAGACACGGAGAGTTTACAATGGGATTGGTGCATTTGAAAGTACATAAGCATTTGCTGCTACAAGTGCGAGGAGTTTCCATTCTCACCTGTCCGTTCTTTTCAGACAAGTTTAACTGAAGAACCAACCAAAGTTCCTGATGTAACTCCCATAGATGGAGAAGTGCCGTACCATAAAGGCGAGATTGAAACGAGAACAGGATTAGGATAAGCTATACAGTTGATAATTAACAAGAAAATATGTCTGCCAATGTCTAGTTGTAAATGGATAGGACTGGCATAAAACAATATAAATCTACAAGATGAATTGATTTTATACACGATTTTTGTTGTACTTGTTGTTGTTTTTATTAGCATGATTGAGACAAGTTCTGGCACAGCGTCAGGAATAACCCAATAAATAAGGGACCCTTATCGGGCATATAGAGGTATTTGGTACCTACCGAAGGTGAGGGCATACATCTCATGCGGTCAGGCGGGGGGCCCCAGTGTCGGGGGCTAGGAGAGTGTCTGCCCCCTTGATGAGACAAGGGGGCCGGGGTGACCCCCAGGGCCGGTTGCTTGACGTTCATGGCCGGGAAGGCACAGTGAGGGGGGCCCTGTCTCTCATAGACCGCCACCGCCAGCTTTCTGTCGTAGATAGAGCGACTCGGCCGCTCTGATTTTCTGGTACTGATAGGGCGAGAGTTAGCACACAGTCAGTACTTGGTGATAACACAGTGCTTTGTGGTCCCACAATCACAACACAATAATGTAGTTTGTCCTTTAACACAACACGCGGCTTTGCACGGGATTACAATGGAAATTTTACATATAATTTTGATTCAGAACAAACAATTACAGAAAAGATTGGGAAACTTCAGATTCCTACACGTCTTGCTCCTTGAATCAGAGTAATCTGAACGATATCCAGCTACTTTTTGACAGTTCCTGTGATAAACAGCGGAAATTACATAAAGGATTTACTGACTGGTGTGTCTATTTCAATTTAATCAACTTTAATTTCGATTCTTTGACACACAGGTGCCTTACCCTCTATTACATAGATTTTTCTACCGGCACGGGATCTTTCCTTTTTTTATATAAAGAATAAATTCTAGTCCATCACAAATCAATCCAACAGTGTGAAAATTCACTACATCGAAAAAGTTTGCCTTCGAAGAATTTGGAACTCTCCAATATTTTAGTTCCGTAGTTACGGCACAACATCGAACTTGAGAACTGTTGACACAATGTTGACACAAGTGTACAGGAAGAAATAGTCTAATTTATTTATTGAGCTCAAGGCCTCGTCAAATAGTCGTGGACTTTCGGTTTTCCTAGTTTTCACTGTCAAAGTCTAGATGCTCAAAAGAGATTTTTTTTTTTTTTTAAATAACTTTTCAAAACTGTTCACACTGTTCCAAAACACTATCAGGCCTGTTTTTTTTTTTTGGCATAGAAATTGACTTCACCGGACATGAATTAATCATTGGTCATTGAATACCCTGGCTATCAGGCTAGTCGATCCTCCATATTGTTTAGAATCCAAATCGATCGCCTGCATTGAAAATTTCGCAGTTGTTTCCTCCAGACATCAAATTTTAAACTGTCAGCTGGTTCAATTTTAAAAACTAAAAAGAAAACATTTTCCATAAGTGTTCAGTCTCTGGTTGGCAGGGGTGCGTAAATAGAACGATTCCAGACAACTTAGAATGACACAGATCCCAGGCAGAACAAAAGGTCATAAAATTTTCAGACCCTCCGAGTGCCAGACCAGTTTCATCAATCTTTCACCGCTCCTTTTGTTCGTATTAGTTTCAAACTCCAGAATTCAACAGAGTCATAAAAATTTCACCAACTCTTTATTGATACGAACGTTACGGTTGTGATGCAGGGATCTAGTAACTAGCGCGGTGTTAGAGCCGGGCATGTCACTAAGTTTTGGATTGTGTCGCCAGTACAGCGCGCGTTAATCCAACGTAACTACCCACACAACTGGGAAAACTCGGTAATCGGGCTCATGAAGATTTCATTGAGAATAAATATCAACATCAAACATCGACCGTGGCCCGCGCTAGGGAGAAATTTCATGAGCATCAAATTTTCATGGACTAAGTCCGCGGGAGCAAAGTGGTCGGTCTGTTAGCTCAGCCACAAGGGGAGGAGAGGAGGCAAGTCAATCAGCCTACATGTCAATCAGCTAGCCCGTGCCGAATGGGCGAGCGCGCGCGTGCCTCATTATGAGTGTCGCGCGCAGACGCACTGACATCCAACGACAGCCCCGCTCGCTCTGGTCCAAGCCCAGTCGTAGAAGTCTCTCACAGACAGTAGAGACAACGCACTAGCCTAGCCAGGAGTGAGTAAACCGCGAGACTGGGAGCGGACCAGAAAAAAAAAAAAGCAAAACGTGAGCCTTTGATCCACATAGCGCTGTACACTCCCAAATCTGAAGGAATCCTCGTAAACCGCTGGTGCTGCACTTGCCCTCCATTGCGTAGGCAGGGCTGAATCCCAGAGATGGGCGGTGACACGAGACAGGACCATGACAGCTTCAGACTTGAGCAGCGAGCCAGTTAAAACACTTGCTCCATGTGGATAGGGCTAAAACAACAATAATGTTCTTGCTTGGAGTCATCCTTCTTTAGATCGGCTGTCTTCTGGATCTAAAATTTCGTCTCGAGGCCTGGTCAGATTACATCTCAGATGGTTGATGTAAGAATCACATCAGAGGATTCTATTCTTTGTCACGGCTCTTGTCACTAGGGCAATGTTACATAGTCACGAATGACTTGCTTTGTGTCTGTTCCAGAATTTGATCCGAATCTGTCACTTCCCACAATATCCTCGTAAAGGGCCTAAGGTACCTAAATATTCCCAATATCTCCATCGTTACACGATTATCTCAAACCATTCTCACTGAGTGAACAATATAAAAGGCATTAATTGAATTTTCATAGCAAAGAGCATCGAATATCTCCAATTTACGCCTTGCCGTATGTCCTATACCTTCTCAAATATTGCTAAAGGAAGATTAAGGTTGTTCCAATTTAAAATTAGAATATTCCCCCTCGTGGAAGGATTAACCATTAGTTGGTGTTGCAGAAACTACTTATTTTCTATATGTCTTTTCAACTCTCGTATTCAATCAATGCAATCGTTAGATATTTAAAAAAAAAAAAGAGGGTTAAAAAAAGGAGGGGTGTAAAAAATGGGGGGGGGGGGGCGGAATGTGTTTGGTATCCAGTAGCCAAGGACAGCCACTGGCCTTGATAAAGAGAAGACAATCGAATTGGGTCTATAGAAGTTTCAGCACTGAAAGCGTTAACATAGTCTGGTGTCATTTTCCATTCCATATAGGAGAATAAAGAATCTCAAAATGAAGGAGACAATTTAAAAGCTGTTGTTAAGACATGCAGCAGCTTCAACAATAAAGACAATATGCTCATATCCTCTGTTATAAACATGTTTTTGACATCTCTTGATAGGTTGTAACACGGCTCGACAGTCTGTATATGACACCCTCACAATTTATGTTATGTAGATAGATGAAAATGACAGTGGATGAAGTCAAAATTTCAGAATCAGGGCTGCACAGGGCATTGACCTTCCACAATTCAACTTAAAAAATATGTTACAGAGCTAGGATAAATTCAATAAGATTTAAAGCAAACGAAATTTGGAGTAAGTTATACAAGAGACAGCTGCAAGGTACAGACTTTGATTAATGATCAACGGCCTTTCGATTTTATAGTTTCAGTTTGTGGTCCCAGGTATTCAGCACAGTTAGGAGTTACACTATCATTTTTTTTTTTTTTTTAGTTGTCCCAGGTCTTAAAGACTTGAATTATCTGTTACGTTTAGGACTCGACCTCGACCAGAAGAAGTCATCTTCTAAAACAAAACTCCGGCACTGGATCGACCCAGAAATCACTAGAAGAGAGAGAAAAAGTTTAACAGAAGGATTTTGGGCTATACCTTGAACTCCTTCGTTATAGTTGGATTACCCAGATATTATAGGATATCAGTGTGGATGAAACAAAATTTTGAATGGCAAGATGGAAAGTTTATAGAGGTGTGGTGGATTTTGTAACACCTTGACATTCGACCTTTAGATTTTAATGGAGGTCGCCTATTTGCATAAAGCGGAGAAAAGGGGGGAAAGGGGTGGGGTCGGGACAGACTCCACACACTAGAGAGTACTGAAGGGAAGTACATGGTACCACTCTCTAAACATCAAGAGGAGGAGATACCAATATGTACTCACTCTGTCCTGCAAGACTGTCATTGTCCAGTCTGTTGACCAGCATTTGTAGTGAACCACTGGCGACAGAAAGGCATTATGTTCTGACCTCCTTCCATCAGCTCTAATTCACCTCTGTCTCACCCCCCCCCCCACCTCACCACGTTCTCTTTATCTGTAGCCTCTTCTTTTCTTTTTTCTCACAATCATTGAGCAGTCGCCCAGAAGAAAAAGATGAAATGTAGGAAAGTCAGAAAATCAAGAAACTTCCTGATATCCAAATCCATGCGACACGTCTTCTCACAAAGAGCTGATTTCTCTTGCATGGTCATAACAAACGAGAAGATAATACTATCTTAGCCCTGTATTATTTCAGCAATTGAGCACGGTTATTACAGCTTATAAGATGTTACAATTCTCTATCTATCTAGAGCACCATGTATGTCATAACCATTTTCTTCACGCTCAAGTCCTACTGCCGAGTTCACTGGGAATCTTAAACCCCACAATATTGGTTGTTGCCCGCAACGTCGCACTGACAAAGGGAAAGACCAACCAATCTCTCAAGGGAATAGGGCTTAAATAGTTAATAGCATCAGTTCTCTTAGGGCTTTTTAGACACTTTCCACACACTACTACGTGTTTCCCTTGTCTCTCCACAATCCGGGCCAGTTCTGGGTCTCCTGTGCCAGAATCCAGGCAAGAAACTGTGGATGACTATTGAAGTGAACAGTTCTTATGATCTCTAGATTAATTGTCTGGACAATACAGAAAAAGAAAGTAAAAAATGAGAGAGAGAGAGAGAGAAAGCGAGAGAGAGAGAGAGAAAGAGAGAGAAGAAGAAGAAGACTGTTCTACTGACAGAAGCTCTATCAGGATGAAGTACAGGAGGAGGAAATTTGAATTTCTTTGTCATCATGACAGGATTTAGCGGACCTATAAGACTGGTCTGTCTTTGCAGATGTCAATATCAAATAAAAACGGCCAGTGGTCAGTGCTGCGAGGACAAGAAAATGAAATGCAAGAAGTGGCTTAAGAGATTACATCACTCATCTATCGAACTTCGTAATTTAAAAGAATGGCTGATTTTGCCACAGATTTTTTCCCTCGGATATGACAAGACAAATAGACAGTCTGAATTATTACCTTCCTACTTCCTTGTTCCCCAGGGCCACCACAACGAATGTTTCTTTTCAAAATGTCGACATAGTTTGTACTACATCATTATAGTCTTCCCTCGGTCACGCAACACGTTTGTGAGATTAAGTTTTGTTGTTGTTGTGGTTGCTTTTGTTGTTGTTGTTGTTTGTTTTTCTCATCCAAGAGCTCATTTTGTTTGTTTGTTTTGCTAGTTTTTGGTTTTGTTTCGAGTGCCTAATTAGTTCGGATATTATAGGAGGCGGTAATCTAAGAACATCGGTGCTCTGGTTTGGTACAGGCAAAAAGACAAACTAATAGTAATACATGTATGTACCGTGAACAACCTGAAATGAAAAATCGGTGTTACAGATGAATGTAAAGACTCTGTTGTGCAGTTTTTATAGACCCACTACAACTATGCTATGCTGTGCTTATTGTGGTGAAGTTGAGAGACAGCATGTCTTCTGATGTATTGTAATGAATCATGAGCTCTAAATAATTTGTGCAATACAAGCTTATAGCTTTGTAAAATAAGGAAAGGCGACATTGGCAATGATTACAACAGGTTAATACAATATACCCGACAGAGTAGAAGATGAACTTATGCCATGGAATCCTACGGTTGAAACTAATACAATATCAATATGATTAAAATAGGTGCTAATTTAAAAAGATGACCGTCAAAAAGAAGAATTACTAGCAAATAATTAACAAACAACCCCAAATTTGCTTTTAGCATCTCAACTATTATGTTCTTCTCTCACAGGTATTCTAGCAGAAAAAAAAATGGAGAAGAAAAAAGATCGTTCTATTCTGTAATACTGACTCGCGGCACACAGTTTAGAGTTTAAACAAACAAAACACATTTTCAAATAAATCGGGATTAGTAGAAATGGAGGATTTCCGCGTCTGAGTGGCCATCGTTTGGCTCCAGGTTTCAGGGGTCGCGGCATTCGAAAAAAAGATAACAATGGGAACTTTCCAAGAGTTTAAGTGTTTGCTTTCATGACCTAACGTTTGACATTTGGTGTGAACTACGATAGTAACACTACCTTTCTCTTACGCAAATGTTTTAATTTTCGTGAACGCCCCATTAAGGCCTCATCGACACTAGCTCAAGAGTTGGATAAGGGGCATTCCCGGAATCTGACAATGAGATTCAGCTCAAGAAATCGCGTGCTGTCCACGCGACAGGCACGTGACCTGGGCACACTAATACGAAAGGAAGATCCCCGCGTCAGTTGGCATGGCATACGCTGGCAAACAGGTAATGATCCCGCCTTTCCCCAAAATGTCGACGGAGGCGCGTGTATCATCATTCTTAGTGTTACAAGTTGATAATCCCTTTCAATTCCTTCAACTTCAGCGTCATTTAGATTTTTTTTGTTGGCCAAATTTGCCGCTGGCCAAAGCTTTAATCTACGGCATATAAACAGAAACCTAAAAGATCTGTATCTAACCCTGGAGTGAATTAATCTGATCTATGGAAGATAATACCTGATAATAAGAGAGAAGAGCAGAGGACGTAGAAAGAAAGAACTATTTGAAAAGGGTTCGGAAGCCTCTGAAGGGGTTCTGTTGCTGTTGACATATGATGAAGCGAAAGACGAGTCTCCAGGCATTTTTATACGTCCCAGAAGGATACAAAACTAGACGGGAACGAAAGGCATACCTGAAGCTTCAGACTGGATATGTTTAATGACCCCATGAAAAATTCATCGTTTAATATTCGTGCAAAGTAACTTTCATACCACTCGTAAATGTGGCGGTTTCCTTTGCTAAAAGAAACAGAAAATAATTTAAGATCTGCATCTTTTCAAAAGGAAAACGAAATCCAAAGGATGCACCGGAAAAGCATGAATAATAGAACAGTTAAGGATAATTATACTTTTATCGAAATTGAATTGCATAAAAACCGGAGAGGTTTCGAGCCCCTGGGGCAGATATTATTTTGTATGGGTTTCAAAGGCGTTTTGTGCTGTTTGAATGTGGGCACCAGAGCGTAGAGGCCGAAAGAAATGAAGTTAGCTGTGTGAATAGGTTATTATTGTAACTGATGATGTATGTGACCGTATGTCAAGACTGATGGGTGAGGGGGGAGGGAGTGAGGGAGGAGTGTGAGTGAGTGAGTGAGTGAGTGAGAGTGAGTGAGTGAGTGAGTGAGTGAGTGAGTGAGTGAGTGAGTGAGTGAG
>JBCAUA010000019.1:1727152-1738943 GCA_038406235.1 Peronia verruculata | reverse complement strand
TTAGTTAGTTAGTTAGTTAGTTAGTTAGTTAGTTAGTTAGTTAGTTAGTTAGTTAGTTAGTTAGTTAGTTTTAGTTATTTTCATTTTTTCATAATTAATTCGTTTGCAGTTAAATATATTTAGCTTAGACTCCATACTGATAAAGTTTTCTTTCTTAGCAATAACTGTCTCATCACAAATCTATATTGTTACTGTTATTATCTCCTGTCCCTTCCTCCCACATTCTCTCTCTCTTTCTCTCTTTCTCTCTCTTTCTCTCTCTCTCTCTCTCTCTCTCTCTCTCTCTTTCCACACTTCCCCTTTCTCTCTATTTTTCGTTCTTTCTCTTTACCCCTATATACGTTCTTTTTCATCTCCTTTTCTTTTTCTCTTCTCTCTCTCTTTCTCACTCTCATACACAGAAAGAAAACAACACACACGAACAAAATCTTTCTCAGAATTTCACTTTGATATTCTTATATCATACCAAGTCCCATCCTTTCTCAGAATTTTACTTTGATACCCCTATCATGCCAAGTCTTGTCCTTTTCTCAGAATTTTACCTTTGATATCCTTATCATGCCAAGTCTCGTCATTTCTCAGAATTTTACTTTGATAACCCTACCATGCCAAGTCTCGTCCTTTCTAACAATTTTACTTTGATATCCCTATCGTGCCAAGTCTCGTCCTTTCTCAGAATTTTACTTTGATATCCCTATCATGCCAAGTCTCGTCCTTTCTCAGAATTTTACTTTGATATCCCTATTGTGCCAAGTCTCGTCCTTTCTCAGAATTTTACTTTGATATCCCTATCATGCCAAGTCAAGTTTCACGCTTTTTAAATTGCCTGTTATATTTTCTCATCCTAACCACCAGAAACGCGCAATTCAGCTGGAAGTCAACAGCTTACACACAAAAACACGTCCACAAGTGCTCGTACGCAGAGACACACACACAAACAATACCTGACTTGAAATGTTCTTGAAAGCAAACAGTTCGAATTTACCGTACTTGAAATGGGACAAGGAACCGGCGTGCGTGTTTTTAGACCGAAAGGTGAAGTGCCAGGTTTTTTCAAGCTTTCGTTTCAAACAGGTGCGGAGAGTTTTTTTTTTTTTTTTCAGAATTTGAATACAATTTGTTCTGGAGGCCGCCGATGGTGTTGTATTTTGGGCTTTTAATTGGAAAATAACAGAGCTGAAAGCGAGAAGGGTGCAGACAAGGGAGCTGTTGTTGCGATGAAACTGCGTCATTGAGGCAAAAGTGTAAATCATTTTGAACTCTCAATGACGCTTTTATTTTTCAGATCCATTAAGGAAACAGTGGTGATATAACATACAGGGATGTCAAATTTCCCTCTTAAGTAGGATTTCCTACTTTTTGGCTGTCAGTGATTTCTCTGTTGGTCCCAAATCCAGTATTATTTACCATAAATGTACTTCAGCTCATGTGTTGCTAAAGAATATACCAGGAACTTTTCCTACTTTTTCATGTAGACAGACTGACATCCCTGAACATATTGAGAATTATACCATTAACTGCTGTCAATTAATATAAATTTATACAGTATGCGTTGAGGTGCCTGGAGATTTGGAATATGACCCATTATGGATTAACCTTGTATCCACCCAGGTACCAGTATTTCAGTTTTATGTGGGGAAAATTCCAGCAATAAGAAAAACACCTGTTGTTGTTGATTTGCTTTGTTATGTTTTTCTTCTCTTTTCGTTTTATGTGTGACTGATTGCCTATTTTGGTTAGTTTTTTTTTTTTTTAAATTTTTATTTTTATTTCTCTTTTTTTGGGGGAGGGGGGGGAGAAGTGAAAGGAGGGAGACGTGTTTTTGTTTGGGTTTTTGCTTTTTCAAAATTGAGAAATGTGATCAATGCTTTTTAAAAGATCCAAGAACCTAAGTGAGTAAGAGAGTTAGTGAATCAATCTGTCAATCGGTCGTTTAGTTAGTCAATGAATCAGTCAGGTATCATTTCTGATAATATGTCTTGTGGAAAGAATGGTAGCATGAAAATATGAGTGATATGAAAAAGAAAGGAATAAAATCGAATTCTGATTGATTAGTGAGGTAGAATTATTATGCATGTAGGAACTGAAGAAAATGTGTTATGAGCGAATGGATATATGTATGAAAGATGAATGAATGAATGAATGAATGAATGAATCTGAGACGTAAACGACCGGCGTCGTCAGTGAGTCTAAACCGGAAACGTAGTGTAAACGGAACCAGAACTTTGTATACAAATTCTAGCCCCCTCGCATAGAGAGTTCCCCTGGTCTAATGACCAGTCGTAAAAAGTTGGAGGAATTTCTGAGGCTGGCATGTATATAAACGAATTAAATACTTTATGTGGCTTCGGGGAAAATGGAGACAGATCTTTGAAATAAAATGATGCTGGGGCGGGATGAGCGCCGTTTAGTTTACGTTAGAGAAGATGGGTTGAAAATTATTACCGTTAAGATCTTCTAAGCTGGCTAGAGAAAAGCAGGGAGTTGTAAAAGGAAAAATTAAGACCTGATTTAGAATGGCCGACCCGCACGTGTTTTAATGAGGGAAAACACGGGTTGGAAGAAAAAATAAAAAATAAAAGGAGACCTAGGTTTAACTATCTTCGATTTGAAAATAAATGTCCGAACGACCTTTGCTGCTTCTTGCAATTTTATTTGTTTCTTTGTTTGTCGTTCAGGTCGGGGTCTTTTAGTGTAATCACAAAAACGGGAAACCCAAGAAGAAGAGAGGTAGGCTAGAGGAACTCTGCTTGGGAGATTTTTTGTATAAAACTTAATGATTTTGTTCTTAGGGTGGGGAAAAGGTCGAAGGATTAAAAAAAAAAAAAAAAAGACACACAAAGAGAAAGAAAAATATAGAAGAACGAAGAAAAGCAAAAAGAATAAAAGAATAAAAAGAAAGAAAAAAGATGGAAACAAAATGAAGGACAGAGAGAAGGAAAGAAAGAAAGTAGGAAAGAGAGAAGAAAGGAAGACAGAAGGAAAGCAAGAAAGAAGGCAAGAAAGAAAGAAAAAGAAAGAAAGAAAAGAAAAAAGAAAGAAAGAAAGAAAGAAAGAAAGAAAGAAAGAAAGAAAGAAAGAAAGAAAGAAAGAAAGAAAGAAAGAAAGAAACTTGCACCTTGTTCAACATTTACCTTTTCACTTAGTTTCACATCTCTTATAGATGGTGATTGTAGTGATGGCAGATTATGACAGATATATTATGATGTTTAGAACAACAACAACTACATGACGCTATGATAAGTGGTCTAGTTGTTTGCTCCAACAAACATTTCTCTGCGGGAAATCTTAGTTAGATGCCTTGAATTCTGTGACTCTGTGGTAATTGTTGTTATCTTGTCTTTTCTTTACACAAGCATATGAATATTGGAAACGATTTTTAGTTTCTATTGTTACATTTTCTTTTAAAAATCGTTTTACAGTTTTTCATTGATAAGCATGACAGAGTAGATTGCAAATAAATAAATGAATAACTAAATAAACAGTTTAAAAAATAAATTTGATGTATCATAACAAGGAAACAAAAGTGTCTTACAACATTCTAATTCTTTTACATGGAGACTTGTTGCATTTGTTTCGGATAAAAAACGCAAACGTAATTCTTGCTGTACATACAGTGGTTGTTCTGGATCTCTTGTGCTTAGCATATGGAACTTATTTGGCCGGCGGTAACAGCATAATAAAATACATCGCTCATTCCAAACTTTGACCTAATTGCGCCATGAGCCTGGCCCGGTGTTATTGTCCTGTCCCTGAACTAGGACGGGAAGGTCACAGAGTTATTCATGTGCGAGGAATTAGGCAAAGCCTGGATGGACGCAGGAAGGGCTCAATAGACACAGTACAGGTCTATCACTGTATGCAGTGACTACGGAAGTAATAGCGCTGGCTATTTCTGTGAGTGGAGGTCGTTGGAAAGGTGTGGCCAAGACAGTACAGGCACCAGAAATGCATGGAGAAAAAGGAGGGAATTTTATTGTGGTGTGGGTGGAGGCAACGAGAGAGGGAAGGAGATGATAGTGGCAATTAACTGTGTATGACAAAAGGAGCTAAAGAGAGAAAGAAAAAAAAGAAGGAAGGAAAGAGAAAAAGAAAGAAAGAAAAAAAAAGAAGGAAAGAAAGTGAAAAAGAAGGAGGGAGAGAACGAAAGAACTATGAAAGTATGAAAGACAGAAAGAAAGAAAACAAAAGAAAGAAAGAAAGAAAGAAAGAAAGAAAAGAAAAAAGAAAGAAAGAAAGAAAGAAAAGAAAGAAAGAATGAAAGAAAGAAAGAAAGAAAGAGTGAGAGATGGTGTGTTACATTCACAGATTCTCAGTACAAATGTCTAGAAATATAACTGCGTGCAACATGTATACTGAATTCGTAGCCATTCAAAGGCATGTATCGAATTCGTTTAGATCAGGTCAAAAACGTAAGACAGTCCACACATCTCTCATTTAAACGGATATAATAATTATTGTTAGTGTTGTTCGTACATTCTTTTCACCTTTCTTCACTTCCTCTATGTCTGTATTTGATACAGTTCTCTACCCCTTACAGTCATTATATGTCGTTAAACAATCTAGATAATAAATCGAGAGTGTTATTTTTTAAATTACGTATCTCTTCTTCCTTTCCCTTTTTTTTTTTTTTGTTTTGTTTTTCCTTTTATCAGTATAAGTCAACGGTGTCAGTTTTGGATATCTATTCTTAACTTCTATCTGTCTACAGCAGAGAGTATCCTGAAGAGGGTCATCGATACCCGACCCTTCCTCGGGATTTTGACCATTAAAAAATCCACGTCATAAAATGAAGAGCTTATACTGTAACCAACTTCTCAGGTTCCGGGGTCTTGACATTTTCATAGCCTCATAGGGTTATGCAATCTCTGTACTGACACCCAGCAAGCTTGTGTCTTTTTTACGTCACGTCTAGTATTACAAGCGAGTTCTTCAGACCTATATATGTCAGTTAGATACTATCATTCCCATAGCTGTCATTGCTTGAGAGAGACTTTAAAAGGCCATGTTCTATAAGAAATCACGTCGTTAAATATTTCTATATAGGCCGCGTCATAAACAAAAAACAGTTTATGCTTTAACCCTTTCAACACTGGGCACAAAACAGTCCAATTACTTGTGACGAAAATCGAGAAGAAGCGAATAAGAGTATGACAAATCATCAACTTATGGCTTCATAATGCAATAATATTGCTTTACTGGAATAGAGTATCACATTTATTGTTCCTTTGCTACAACAAATATCACATATCTGTTTCCGATAAACAATAAAACAAATAAATAGTTTACATTACGGTGCGATAGGGTATCTCATCCCAGTTGTTGACAGGTTTGTATCTTAAAGGCCAACGTTCTCTGGGGTCAAAACTGACTCGGTTTACAATCAAAGTTGGCTTACAACATCTTCAGTTTACAAAAGTTGTACTTAACAATGAATAACATCAACAACAAATTCGGTTTACAAAAGGTTGGGTTAAGGCGTTGAAAAAAAAAAAAAAACCAACAGCCTAAACAAAACAAAACTTTGTAGGTGCGTGGAACTCGAGTTTGACAGTGGCCAAGGGATCGACAGGGAGGGCTTCACTGAAGCCTGGTCAGTTCCCCACTGTAGACTGACCACAGGCCTCTCGCGGTCGCTTGTTTACAGGGAGTGAACTTCACAGCCATTTTGTGTGGCTTGAAATAACTGGAAAGGCACAATTGAGACGCAGTGGCTTGTTGGAGGATTGTGTTGAGGAGGAGGACGGGGGTCAGAATATTCCAGAAGCTCTACTCTTGTTTCTTGCCATTTGAAATGAGAGCGTTTTTGTTAAACTTTGTTGTGTGTAATGGCTAGAACAAGCATAATTTGACATGAAACATAACAAAGACAGTCGGAGTTGAGTTCTCATGAAAAATAATTTATGCCAATGACTTTAACACAGCTGGTTGAATCAAGAGGAAATTATACGGTAAATAAATAAATAAATCTTCCGTGATTCAAGGTATTCCTGAAGAGGACATTGTTTTCGTTTAAATCAGGCCAGAGGTTTTTTTTTTTTTTTTCAGGGTTTGGTTGTTGTTGTTGTTGTTGTTGTTGTTTTATGTCTGTGATAATTATGATGAGGAGCGTAATCCGGAGTTAGCTTTACCCAACATAAAGCAATAAAAAATCAAAAAAATTATAACAGCAATAAAATTAGCTGCCTCCAGGTGCAACTATCTGGGCTGCCGGGGAAGTTGAAGGCCATCAAAGTTGAAAACAATGACATTTTCAAACAAAGGTTTTTCTCACAAGTTTTACTAGGTTTGCCGCTGCTTCTCTCCCTCTTTCCAAAATTCTACAAATACAGTTCGGCGGAAATCTTTATTTGCGAAAGGAAGAGAATCTGCTACCTCGCATTAAGCGTTCCTTTGTTTTTCGACTGATCAGTGAAATTTCACTGCCTAGGCCATGCACATTTGGAATAAATATAACATATTATATTAGATGAGAAATGTGATCTTACTTGAAGGCCTTTGTAGAACAAAATATACTAAACTATCTTTACGAAGAAGTTCGTGTAAAGCTGATAATATATAACTGTTGCGTCCCTGCGTTGTGAAGCTCAGAGTCGTATTGTACTCAGGCAAGAGTGATGTACGCTTCTCTCAAATTGTCCAGACCAACTTTTCACGATAGTGGACGCAAGAGTCGGGTTAAATTCCCGGCAGATTGTCATATACATAATTTATTTACTTTACCTGACAATCCTATGTTGTCAAAGATTACGTTTGTAACAGGACTTTAAAACTGCAGTTAGGAATTTGTGGAATTCATGCGTTTGTTGATTTAATGCTTGGTCGGATAATGGAAAGCATTGAAACAGAGACAGTTGACGTCCTTGAGGTTTCATGACATCTCTCAGCTTGCAAACAAAGTGAATTTCTGATGCTTCTCATTTTCTGGAAATTTCGAGCTCCAAGTTATATTATACTGTTACCATGGCATAGTTTGGTCGACTTCACCAATTAATCTCCCCAGAAAGTAACGTTCCTAAGCTGAATCTGACTCACTGATCCATGAAAATATCTATTTTTTTTTTTAATGAGATGAAAGTTTCTCCCAATCTGAAATTCAATCCTTTGTGACCTCTGTTTAATTTATAATATGAATTGTTCATAATTTAAAATTTGTCTCGTAAGAGTGTATATTTTGTCGTGGACAATGTCTCGGTGGGAACTCTGTAAACTTATATTAACATTTTTTTCAATGGAATTCACAGACTTTCATACAAAGAAATGAAAAAGATGTCTATAGCTATTGTCGTGTTTTCTAAGCATACGATTTCAAATACGTGTAGTTAAATAATTAGCAAAATATGTTAGTATTGTACAGTATGTAACCTTTCTTACTTTTGTTCAACTGAAAATAACTCATGAATTCTTAATTTTTAAATAGCCGAAGGAAAGATATCAGCACTAGAGTGCTTCAAAATTTGTCATGATTATTGCTCCAAACAACTGACCCCTATTTCCTAAATATACGGAACTCTTAGGCAATAACAGAAGGCAACGCAGGGTCAAAATACGTGGGCAATGTGTATCCCAAGAGGGAGAATTCATAAATCACAGAGATTTCGCTCTGAAACATTTACTACTGCCACTTATCTGCTAATGCAGACGTGGCTTGAATGGCTACGAGAAATATCCGGGCAATAAATTAACCTACAAGTCACTGCCAAGGCTGGGAGAGGTATAAACCAAACACATACCAAAAACAAAAAAATAACATGGTTTGCAAGGGGATTCGTAACATACCTGTCTAAACCATTCTTAGGTGATAAATCAAAGAGTCTGGAGGGACGTGTCTTCATATAATCTTTGTGAAAGCCCATGGGCATGTCCATCTGTGTAGGCATAAATTCTGTCTTTAGTATGTGTTGCGATGACACAATGCCATTTGTGTCCACATACATATAATATAGCTGACAATTATTCGCGTAACATAACCTAGTTCAGGTGTTGTAAGCTTTGCGTGTGAGATATATCAAAGAATCTAAAAAGATGAGTCTGGTCTGCAGTGGGACGTCAGCGCGGGTTGTCTGTCCTATATCTTATAATTATGTCTGCTTTATGTGTTTTGGCTATGGAATGTTGCATTGTACATTCCCATAATATATATAATATATATATTACATTTACGAACTCCTGGGAGTAGGTGCTAAGCGATATGTCAGACTAACTTAAGAGAGGGGTTTTTGTGCCAGTCTGTAAGAGATGGCAGTTTTGTGTGCTCCATGTTGTACATGTCTGTAACATTGTGTTTTGGTCATGGAATGCTCTCATGTCTAAAATCGTTTTTCAGAATTCCTGACACTGGTTGTTCGTTGTTTAATAGACTGTCAGTATCTATATATCTCAGATCACCTAAAAGTATGCATCTGTGCAAACAGCCCATGGAAAGCATCCGCGCTGTCCAGTCCATGCATGTTTGGTGTCCGATGGCTATGTCATGTCTTGTGGTGATGAACTGTTGGGCTATATAATATGTAGTCACCACACTATATCTAACATCGCCTCTCTAAATTCCTGAAGGCAGATGTTTCGGTGTTTTAAATTCCAACATCAGTGGTGTATCAGGCTGTGGGCATGCAGTATTATATACATATACGGCTTGTGAATAGCGATATATATATACCTTTATAAATATTTGCCATACATCTTGTGATGATGGAATGTTACGCCTCATATGGAGACACATTTTTTTTTTTTTTTCCTATGAAGAAGTTTTAAATCCTGTCCTATGCAAAATATCAGACAGCCCTCAGGGATTTTGTATCAAAGTATGTCTCAATAGTCTGGGTTAGGATCTTTCTGGTGTTTGTAAAGCAGAGTATGCTTTCATCAAGTGCACCCAGATAAACCCAGATAAACCAAAACCTGTGTATGGGCACCACTGTAGCAGTGTCATATATATATTTTTGCCCCGTAGCTTTTGAAGCAGTTCTCAAGGTTGAAGGCATTTGCACAAACATGGATGTCTGTAATACGGCATGTGGGCAGAATAAGGAGTAGGAAGGCCACAATAATTCACTCCACAATTATCTTGTTTGAAAGGATGTGTCACTTTCTCTCCAACCATAATTTTCATTTCCCGTCCCACGCTTTACTCTTCCACTGGCTCCTACATAAGATTATACTATTGTGGACGCCCGCACTGTACAAAGTAATAGTAGGTTTACCAGAACTGCAAGCCTGTTCCATCCCTTTCAAACTTCAAGCGATGGTGGGAGAATAAAAACCTCTGAGGTTCACCAAACCTTGGAGCAATGCTGGACTAGACATTATGTTTTATGATTCTTTTGGCGGAGAGAACTGCCCTGTTTTTTGTTTTTTTTTTACATTTTTTGAAACTCAGGGCCGAAGTCATTACAAAAGAAACGAATAGTTCTATCCTCGACAAACCAACGGATGCCATAATTTGTTGTATTTCATTATTTGATAGATATTATGTCGTAATTTCTTTATGAAGATAGTGTAACACTACAAAGAATAAAGTCTGAGGAACAAGAACCGAGGCCAAAGATAGTAAAATTCTACCATCTTTGACCGATACACAGCGAGAATGCTATAATAAGATAGATGATTGTGGTGATTCCTGCTTTAAATGCTGTTGAAGAACAGTTCCATAAACATCTCAAGCGTCTGTATTTTAGACGGCTAAGACCATAATACATAGTTTGTATCAAATTCCTTTAGCGATTTCATAATGATATAGCTCTATCAGAATCTGCAGTAGTAACATCTAATTTGTTATCTGTAATGCATTGTCTCCGCCATCCCACCCCCAAACCCCGTCCTTCAACCGCCACCACTAACAATATCACTACCAGAAACAGCTTTTCCTTGTTTTTCCCCTTCGTCCCATCATTTTGACCACTCACCTAGTCTTTCTTGAACAAGCTGTAGATCTATTCTAGCTCCATCTTTCATCACTCGTGTGACGGGAGCTCTCTATGAGTTAACGAGCAAGCCATTTCGTTTCTAACCGATCGGTAATCCGTTATCTTGAACAGACGTGACCTTGAAGTTTGCTGACGTGGCAGTTTCAAGGGCCAGACGGGATGAATCGTTAGTACCCGTTCGGGAGGGGCGGCAAAGTTGACCCGCCTCACAGCTGTTCTCCGTTGGGCCTTGTGTCGGAGATCACTGGCCTCAGCTTTCTATATCTGCTGATTACTGAATATTTTTGCAGGCATGATGGTGTGGCAGATTGCCAGTATATACCCGAAACGTCTCAAGGCAAACAAAAATCGTTGTTGTGGCCTTCTAACATAAGGAAATCACTATATTATGTTTCTTCAATGTCGTTACTATCATTATCAGAATTAGTATTTTATTCATTATTATCATATTATCATTATTATTAGTAGTAGTAGTAGTAGTGGTAGTAGTAGTTGTAGTAGTAATAGTAGTGGTAGTAGTAGTGGTAGTAGTAGTAGTAGTAGTAGTAGTAGAAGTAGAAGTAGTAGTAGTAGTAGTGGTAGTAGTAGTTGTAGTAGTAGTAGTAGTGGTAGTTGTAGTAGTAGTAGTAGTAGTAGTAGTAGTGGTAGTTGTAGTAGTAGTAGTAGTAGTAGTAGTAGTAGTAGTAGTAGTAGTGGTAGTAGTAGTATTAGTAGTAGTAGTAGTAGTAGTAGTAGTAGTAGTAGTGGTAGTAGTAGTAGTAGTAGTGGTGGTGGTGGTAGTAGTAATAGTAGTAGTGGTAGTAGCAGAAGTAGTAGTAGTACATGTAATATCACTGCAGAGTAGAATAGGACAGATAAAAACTGAGTAGTTGTTGTTAACGTGACAATGCAGAATTCCAATTTCTTCAACCACAATCTGTATGGGCGAAAGAGACATAGTGGTAAAGGAGAACAGCAATGAAATTACACGTGTCCGTTTATAATTTTACGAGATTCTATGCTGATCTGGTAAAGACGGTTGGACAATGGTATAACAGAGCACTACGAAGGGGCCCTAAGATGTCCCTAAGCCCTAGGCGAGATAACCATCCGCTGGAGGTTGAATGACACTTTGGATAGCTTCAATCGGGATCGGCTTGCATGGGAGCTTTTCTTTTACCTCTAGTTGAGGACAGTGGAACCAGAGTTTGTGTAAACTGCACGGTATATACCGGTACAACTGGGATGTGTCCTTCAGCAAGATTAGTGATGGCAATTTTAATATCAGTGTTGGAAAACATGGTGAATGTCTTGAAAGGCACCCCTGTCGGGCAGGGTGTGGAGGGATGAATTACGGATAAATCCAAGGATGAGAGTGTAATTCCTTCTGTTTTAATAAGGCGGACACTCAAACAGACAGTCGGACAGTCAAATAGACATTCAAACAGGCAGGTGAGGTGAGCAAACAGACAGACAGACAGGCAGACAGATAGAAAGACAGACATAGACACAGCTATAGACAGAGGGGATAGAACACAGAAAGCGGATTGGTATGAAAGTAAAATGTTTAGACAAGCAAAAACGGATAGAATGAGAAAAAAGAGAGAGAGAGAGAGAGAGAACTAGACATGTAGACAGTCGGAGAAGAAGGCGGGGGAGGGGAGGATAGAGATAAAATACATGGAAGAGCAAGAAAGAGGAGGTCGGCCAACCAAAAAGAAGCAGAGAAAGGAGGAAAGACAAAGGACAGAATTACAAAGACAGGAAAAGCATATGCACATTCCCATGCACATGTTATAAACATGCAAATACGCGTGTGTGTGTGTGTGTGTGTGTGTGTGTGTGTGTGTGTGTGTGTGTGTGTGTGTGTGTGTGTGTGTGTGTGT
>JBCAUA010000019.1:1713641-1727052 GCA_038406235.1 Peronia verruculata | reverse complement strand
GCTTTTTTTTTCCTACGGTAATACAGCAAATCATTTAATTAATACTTTCTTTCCTGTGCAGCTATAGGGCAAATAAGTTAATTAACACTTCTCTCTGCATACAGCTGTACAGCAGACCATTTACTTAAAACTTCCTCTCGTGTACTGCCATATAGCAGATTATTATTATTATTATTATTTTTAAGGGCTCAGAATTTGGTCTAAGTCATGATTCCACATTTTGTTGCTCTTATAATACGTCTAGTTCAAAGCAATATGAACATTCTATCACGCCAGCCTGACTGCGACCGTTGGAGCTTATTGGTTTTCGGACTGTTGGTCTAATTTGCCAGAAAGTCTCTGCAGATTTTTCTTTATTTATGGGGGGGGGGGGGGTAAAAAATGCTGTCTCTTTTATTCCTATTGACCACAGCAGCTCTTGGATTTAGCATGGATCGTGTGACGATTTCTACTGTTCAAAAAATTCACTGCACTTTGGCTGGCGAGCTTACTCATTCAGAATCACTTAAGTGAAAGAAAGGAAATGCCTCTACAGAGTATATTACCTTGTCAAGTGGCAAATATAGGCGCCAAGTCCACATTTGAGACCCAAGAATATGTCCCCCAGGGGGCATGAGCAAGAGAGAGAGAGGACTCCATATTTCATGGCCTATTGTTACTTCGATGTTCTCTCTACCAAATTGTGGTTTTGGGGCATATTGAAGATTTTTCAATGTGTTTTATAGTCTATAGATTTCGTAGTTGCTTTTCTTTAAACTTGTTGTTGTTGTTGTTGTTGTTGTTGTTGGCATTATGTTTCTATCTCCATCAAAATTTACCAACCTATTTGCATTGCATTTAACCCACACACTGTCTTTGACATCATCATCACCATCATAATAATACATGTAATATAATAATCATAACAAAATGACACGGGCTTTTTGCTGTACCTGTTTTACTTTTTGAGAAAAAGAATAATGGATAAAAATACCAATTTTGTACAAATTTAATACAATTCATTTTCAGAAATTAAAAAAAAAAAAAAACCTCTCACGCACACATACACAAAATGAAATTCATTCCTGTCATTTTTAGACATCAGATGTTAAAAATGACATGCAAAGTTTAGAATGATTTGGTTTGGTGGTACTGGGGAGATAGATAATGAAAAACAGGGCAAAATCCAAGACGGGGGCCGTTCGTTTGAATGGAAACCAGTGACGCTAACAAGTTTCCAAAGACATTTTGAATCATGCCAGATACACATGCCCATAAGTAAAAGGACCCACGGAAAGGAAAAAAAAAGTTTCCAGGTGCGCTCCCCCCCTCCCCCCCCCCCCCAATCGTTCATGTTTTCTTTTCTTCCTTCTAACTTCTTTGCCTTCATTATTCCATTTAGATTGAATAATAACGGGTCCATTAATTAACATCAGGCTTAAGGTGTCGTAAATTACAGTAGGCCTTCGTTTAGTTACTTACTCGCATCAACTGTTACCATTTATATATTTATTCACATTTATTCATTTGTTTGTTTGTTGTTTGTTTATTTGTCTGTTTTGCTATATATGCTTTTTCCTGGAGTCTCAGACCGCCGAGTTCAATGGTAGATGTTTGGCTTAATGTCGTCTGGAGGGGAAAAGAGCTGCACATTAGGGCCAATGACCAGATCAGAAATTACCAGATCCAACGTCCACACATACACACACGCAAGGAAACTGATGGTTATCGTAATTAGTTAACCATCACATTAAGCTTAGAAACATTCACAGTCCAGTTCAGGGAAAATGGGCTGAAAGTTTACATATCATTATGTTAAAGCACGAATAAATAAATAAATAAACACAGAAAACAATATTAGGAAAGCTGGATGAATTAGCATTATCTCCATGCAGGGTCTTTTTTTTGTGTGTGTGTTCTGTATTGGATTCATTCCAGAAGGACGGGGGTAGGTTTGGAAAAATAAGATAAGGGGGACAATCTGAGAAGGAGAGAGAGAGAGAGAGAGAAAGAGAGAGAGAGAGAGAGAAACGGATAATAAAGAGGGAGAAAACATAGTATAGAAATGGATGAAAGATAAATGCTGCACACACCTGCACACATAAGAAAAGAAAAAGAGACAGACAGACAGACAGAGACAGACAGACAGACAGACAGACAGACAGACAGACAGACAGAGACAGTGAATACCACGGGTAAGGAATGAGAGAGTCAAATCACCATTATGAAAAGACAGCAGGAGTAAAAGTAACTATGGAAAAACAACAACAACAACAATAACATACACGTGCAAAAGGATACTATTAATACTTTAATTGAGGATGTGCACTATTGATCCCTCTGATTTTTTATTCTTCTATCCCAATTTGGGACACTTGTTCTAAACTACAGTTTCCTCAAACTCTCCACCCCAGATGTCAAGTTCACTGCGATCATAGGTCATCTTTATGAAGCAATTGCCAGCGCTCTTTTCTCATCGATACATTTTGGTCTTGTCCCAGGTTTGTTTCATGTACGTTTCCTGGTTTCTCATTAAAAGTGGAACTTTTGTTCTCACAAAATAATTAAAAAGAACGCAACAGCTGAGAAAGCAAGGTAAATAATTGTGCAAATAGCTTATCAAGCAAGAGTAATCTGCGCTGTCATTTGTTTTAATCACTCAAAATCCTGACTCTGGGAACACACTCAGTCTGATAACTTGAAACTTTTGATAATTCATTATTTCTGTTTTGTGCCCTACTCCAAGAAATGTGCAGTTTTTATGGGGGTGTTGTAAACTCTTCATAGTTTTGTCACTATCACAATTTTTATATCACGGTCCCTCTTCATCTTCTTCTGACTTTGTTTTCACTCTGGTCACTCGAGACAACCGCCCCACAAGAGGTTGAGGGACGAAAGAAAACATAGGTTACATCTTTAGTCATTTATCAGCTGTATCGTCAGTAAACGAAAAGTGGCCAAACAGTTCATCTCCTTTAGGCTGTTTAAAACAATCGCTCAAAACACTTCATCTCGTTCATTGATAATTTTACATCTCCTGCATATTCTAGAATCCACCGTCAGTCAATGCTCATGGAAGATTGAATATTTTTTTAAAAGGTGATTATGAAGTAAAACAAAACCAGCTATTTACGAATAGCTCTGCATTTCTTTTGTAGAGTTCTAATAATTAGGAAAACTATCAGTAATTTTGAACTGTTTTGTTGTTGTTGTTGTTGCTGCTGCTGCCGTCGTTGTTTTGTTGTTGTTGTTTTGTTGTTGTTGTTTTGTTGTTGTTGTTGTTGTTGTTGTTGTTGTTTTGTTGTTGTTGTTTTGTTGTTGTTGTTTTGTTGTTGTTTTTTTTATTTTTTGTTTTGCTTTGACACTAACTTCTTTCATGCACTTTTGGACACCAACCTGCCAATAAATATTTGGTTCCTTCTGTATTTATGACATATTTTACATTTAGAGTATTACCTGTCACCCTTCCTAGAGAAATTATTCGCAGATAGATCTATCAACTTGCCTTTCCACATCTTCATATTTTTTGTGTTAATAAGATCCGGGGTAATATATTGCATAGTCTAATTTTTTAGTACACCGCAACATAGGTCAACTTGACCTAAAACCAAGCCCTTCCCATCATGCTCAACTTCCTCTTGAAAGTGTTGACAAGCATCATGGCGACCAATTTCAAACTCGGAGATCTTGTGTGGTAAGGAACTTGGTAATTTTTTGCAAGAAGTCGGTTGCGTTCATGAAATGCTAAGCAAAATATCCTATGTAACACTTCTTTTTATTTTTTTGCAGGGCTAAGATGAAAGGGTTCCAGGCTTGGCCAGGAAAGGTACGTTACCGGCTTTCGACATGAACTCGGCGTCAGCTCGCGTGCTTCACTGCGTGGTGCAAGCAGAAAGAAAGACCTCTGAGAACTGTGGATTTGATTGCATGTTGTTGATGTAGTTGTGATATTTCAGCTCTTATTGGGAAAAAAAAAGTTATACTGGAATGACAGCATTATGTGGGATTCCAATGTAAAACCATTCCAATAACTTTACTCTAAATCAAGCTAGATCTAGATCTAGATTTAGAATCTAGACTGGATATAATCAGTTTTTCTTTTCTCATTGGATCTGCTCAGACCTAATGTAGATCCGATATCTAGAGGACTGGATGATCAGTATATTTATGGGGGGAGGGGAGTTTGCTCTCATAGGCGTATCTTGTCAAATTGCACAAATTTTAACCAAGATTGGCCAATTCTAGTACTAAACTAAACTAAAAAGCCTTATTTTTATGTCTGAAATGGAGTCATGAAATATTTAAAATCGCCATGTCTTACATCAGACTGGTGCATTTTGAGTAGTTTGACATGATGCAGATGTCAGTTAGCACAAACAGCCCCTAACACAGACTTTCCCGTACTCTGTATCTAGTATAGTCTTTGTTACACTTTGTAGGCTAACAATGAAGGCACTAGCTGGTCAGTATCTGCTGTTCACTTATTTTGATACATTCTTTTGTTTTTAATATCCATTTTGTCTGTGGTAAGGAGCTCCTTGCTTCTTAATGAATTAAAAGGAAACATGTCAGTTGAAGACAGATTGAATGGTCCTAAGAATCTGTTGCCCCTAAACCTGTTCAGATCTTATGTAGATTGAGTTTCTTTAGCTATTTAGAAAACGTTGAAATATTTTTGTTTTCTTATTTTGTCATATTCTTCAGATTGTGGAACCCAAAGAGAACATCAAGAAACCAGCAAACAAGAAAAATGTGCAGTTTGTGTATTTTTATGGATCAGAAAATTAGTAAGTTGTGTTTTATATGTTTGTTAATAAGGGACTTATCGTTTAAATGTGAAATATCGACACAAAACATGTCTATAGATTTATACTAAACTTGTACTTTGTGTGTCCAAAGAGGGATCCAATCACTTTTGAGGATAAAATTTTCTTTTTATGATTATTTATGTAACATTTGCTGAGGAGTCTGACATTCAGCAACATTTGGACAATTTTAAAGAGATTTTTTTAACCTCAACATTGTTCATAGCTAAATGAGGTGCACTAATTTCTTGTCCTTTCTATTTAACGTAGGTAAATTTCAATGAGTATGAAACTCTTTATCACATGTTCAAGAGAGGAAAAAGGTTTCATGTTCATCAAAAGCAGAGGATAGAATGTGGAACATGTCATAGAATTTAAAAGCATTTCATGTTTCAGTTATATATGTGTACATACTGCTGGAAATTTTGAGATCACCACTATTTATCCCATAAAGACTGAAAATTAAGATACTTTTTGTTTGAAATTTGCTGTTTTTGAATGCATTCTAGTTATTTGTCAATATTGTTATATCTTTCAATCTCTTTCAGTGCTTGGATTCAAGAGGAGAATATTTATCGCTATCCAGAGTATAGGAGTAAATATGAGGGAAGTGCTCGCATTCCCAAAGGTTTCAAGGATGCCTTGGAAGCGATTGAAAATGAACACCAGGCCATGCTGGTAAGAGCCACTTTTATATACTGAGAGAGTCTGTAAAAAAAGTATACATGCATACAAACACTTCAGTAACTACATACCTCTATTAGTATACCTCTCTATATAATATATGTAAAATTTCTTGAAGTTTCGTCAGATTTGAATCGCACTTTGTGCTTCTTGAATTTCAAATTATTACTGATTACTGAAGCATGATGTTTTCTTTCAACAAACTTTTTTTTATTCTGGAGAGGTTAAAACATATATTTTGATGGACTGTAGATGTAACTACAAAATACAAAATTTTAAAGCTTTATGGGATGGCTGACCAGGGAAATGTAGT
The DNA here is from genome assembly GCA_038406235.1 of Peronia verruculata. NCBI lineage: Eukaryota > Metazoa > Mollusca > Gastropoda > Systellommatophora > Onchidiidae > Peronia > Peronia verruculata. Next base: position 1,721,271 of record JBCAUA010000019.1, on the reverse strand, counting down.
CATACTCATGATTGAACCATGTCTGTGGCATGATGAAAATTACTTTAAAGGGCCAGCTCAGGAAAGCTAACGACTGCTTTATATATGCAGCCCCCTATTTTATTCTTTGATACAATTTGTTGGTTATTGGTCGACTTTTCTCATAACTTCGGGCTTTGTGCAATACTGTTCTCATTCTCTTTATTTTATTCTATCTGCGAATATCACTACTCAATAAACATTGCAGTTGTTATTGTTCCTCTGTAGCATGATATTTATCACTGTAAAACCATGTCTATGGCAAAAAAAAGAAGAAGAAGAAGATTGGACAAGTTTTTGAGGCTCTGTAAATTTGTTTTTATCATTAGCATTAGATGCAGGATTACTCGCTATATTCTGCAATGTCTGCCACTTATTTTCAGTTAGTCTGATCATCTCAGTGTACTCATCATTGGCATGAGATTCATCATCATCAACACCTTTTTGATCCCGTATCATGCTATAGGCCACAAACAACAGACTTACACTTTCTCTTATCCCGGGCACCTTCCACTGCATCTTTCAACTGTAGCCCTCCTCTCTTCAAATCATTATCCATGAGTCTTCTCCCGGTTATTCGTGGCGTACCCCTATTTCTCTGTCCCTGTGGGTTCCATTGAAGTGCATACCTTGTAATGCTGCTGCATGTCCTCCTAAGGGTGTGTCCTATCCACCTCCATCTTCGTTGACCTATATCAATGTCTATTAAATTCTGTCCTGTCCTTTCTCAGAGTACTACATTTTTAATGGTATCCAGCTATCTGATGTGCGGGAGCTTCCTCAAGCAGTCATTTATAAAACTTTGTAATATGTTGGTCCAAGTCTGAGTTAAGCTCCAATTTTCACTTCCATACAGTAGGGCTGGCTTAACATTAGAGTTGAATAACTTAACTTTTGCTCTTGTAGAGACGGCATGATCCTTCCAGACGTTATTGAGGTTGATAAATGCTGTCCTTGCCTTTCCTATCCTTGCCTTAATGTCTATAGTTATTCCTCCTTTGTTATCCACTACACTGCCTATAGAGATAGGTGAAGTTGCCGACTACCTCTATAGAGCTGTTTTCTACTAGGATAGGTTCATTAGCTGATGTATTCAGCCTCAATACCTTTGACTTTCCTGGATGTATTCATAGCCCAATGGATTTTGAGAGAATTGATAACTCTGGTTTTACACTGCATCTGTTGATGTGTATGTGCCAGTAGTGCCAAATCATCAGCAAAGTCGAGATCATCCAGCTGGGTCCATAGCATCCTTTGAATTCAATTCTTTCTTCCTGCTGTTGTTTCCATTAACAGCCAATCCACAGTTATAATAAAAATGGAGATGGTGGGCAACCCTCACTCCTGTTGTGATTTCAAATCCCTCTGTTAGCTTTCCAACATTAAGAACCTTACAGTTTGTGCCATTGAACATTTTCTCAATTTAGCATGATCATTTTCTATGGTATTCTATGTCTCAAGATTTTCCAAAGGCAGGACCTATCTATACTGTCAAAAGCCTTCTTATAATCAGTAAAGTTCACCAAGAGAGATGAGGTCCATTCTATAGACTGGTCAATAATAATTCTCAGCGTTGCAGTCTGGTCAGTGCGTGAGTGATTCTTTCTGAATCCTTCTTGCTGATCTCTCAAATGTTTGTCCACAGCATCTTTCATTCTTTCCAATAGAACCCCGTTGAACATCTTTTCTGGAAGAGAAAGAGGAGCTATGACTCTGTAGTTGTTACAATTACTGAGATCGCATTTCATTGATAGCTTCACGAGATGTCCTTCCTTCCAGTCTTCTGGGTATTGTTTAACCTTTCATACCTTTTCAGAATGCCCATGAAGAAGTTCGACTGTTGTTGCCACATATGTCTTTCAGTGCTTCTAATAGTATAGCATACGGACCAGCTGACATTGGAGTTTAGCTGTGTTGTTGCCTTCACTATATCTTCCTTTAATGGTGGCTCACAATGATGTCAAGCTCCACATGTGCTGGCATATTGTCTAGTGGGTTGTCTAGAGTCTAGACCTTTTTATCGATGTGGACCATTCAACTTTTGACAATTTTAGTTACTGGCACCCCTGTTCTATGCCTCTTTCTGAAAGATGATATTGCCATTTTTGTCCTTCACTGGAGCACTTGTGTGGTTGCTCTTACCTGCCAGCATCTTGGCAGTCTGATACAGCACTCTGGTCTGTTCTCTCTGTGCAGCAGCCGCTGTTCACTCTGTCATTTCCATAACAAACTGTTGTCTATCTTTCTTAATACTTCTCTTGACCACTTTTGCTGCCTCTACATACTCTTGTCTTTGCTACTTGTTTCTCTGCTCTTGCCTTGCTGCTGTTTATTGCATCCTTCTTGGCTCTCCTTTTTGCTGTTTGACCTGGCATAAAATTAAAAAGCACAAAATAGTCCCCTTCCTGATTTTACATCATCAGTCACAAACAATGTATGTTCTCCATCATTTTTGGGATGAGATTTAGATATTATTTGGAAACAAATTTTTATATGAGAATATGGCCATCATAACATGTATTGATGAACTGCAATTTATCCAACCCAAATTCTTCCCTATCCTTTTGTCTTTCCAAATCTGAAATTCAGAAATGTGTCAACCATTCAGAGATATATTTCATAACTTGTAGAAAAATTGGTAAAAAAGTCAACAAAGTATTCATTTGATTTGTTGGCATGCTCTGTCACCATTGCAAATGTGATTCTCGTCAATAAGTGTTATTTTTTGATCAGGTTATTGGCAATATTACTGTTCAGTAACACATTGTCTCAAAATTTAGTGTGAAATGAGGACAGTCTTCATGTGAGACTTTCTAGGTACATGTGTATGCCTGCGAGACAAATAAAATAGCTCTATAGATAAATAAACGAATTAGGCATAATCATTACTTGAGTATCTTCTTGACTCCTGTGAAATCACCACTGAATACCAGTAATAAACTTCAGTAATGAACGGCTTGTCTACTCTGGTCCATGAACATTGAACACTTTTGGACATTCAGGTGCTCAGTATTACTCAGCATTCATGATGTGTTGTAGGAGGATCAGAGGCCAGGAGTGCTTTAGAAGTAATTTTTTAAAGAATGCTATAAGAGTGAGACATTTGGACGAGTGTGTTATGTTATGTTGGCAGTTAACAGCACATCAGAACAAATTATGTCTGTATTGCTGTTAGCACGGTTGAATATGATTACAAGTTGTAAAATCAAGTTGTATATCAAAGAATGTATAACTCCCCAAAATCCAAGCCTCCTCCCTTGATGCTACATGCTGTATATTATTATGCTTGTCTGGGACTCAACGCTAGGAGTTAAGCTAGCATTTGGTGTGTCATTGAGGTAGACACCCAGCAAATGCAGTGTGAGCGCTCTGAGCGATGTGTTCACAAGTGGTTGAACAGCTAGTAATGCCCAGGCTCAGTTCACACCCTGTAATTGACACATCATTGTTGAATTTGTATGTTGTATTGCTCCCCCCCTTTATTTTTTAGGCTGGTTGTGGATGGCAGTCATGGGTAAAATGTATTTTTTTATGGTTGATTTTGATAACTCAATGTTTCATTAATACCATCCACAAAATGTAGTGTATTAGAGGATAATTTTTTTCGAAACATGGCATTTTTCTTTCGTGTGATTGCAGTTTCATTGTTGTAAATTCCTCTACTGTTGTTTGATCAAAGAAAGAATTTGCCATGGCTGGATCAGCAAATATAGAAACTGTGGAAATTTTTTTGAACGCTTTTGAGATAACTGCTCGTGGGTTATTGAAGGATGTAAACTGACTGTAATCATTTGGACACTTATTGTCGTTCATTTCTGTATCGTCAGGCTTCTGGAAAACTGGAAGACTTACCGTCAATTGATGAAGAGGTAGCGCTTATTGTTGGATCTGATGGAGATGCAGCCACATCTACAAGCACATCAGCACCTAAAAAGGTGAGTTATGTCATGTTGTGGGAGAAGAAATTTGCTTAAAAAAAAAAAAAATATGAAAAAATGGAGATTTCTGTGTTGTTGTTTTTTTGCACAGTGTGCGCTTGAGGTGAACACCTGATACTTAGCCTCTCGGCAAGGCAAATATTTACTCCAGTTTAGGTGACTTTGGTTCCATTGTTTCATGTCATGCTGGATTTTTTATCAATATAATTGATTAAACATATCAGGGTTGTCAAACTCCTACTTTGCAGTGCTTCCAGTTATCTGCATTTGTGCGGAAATCCGCATCTCTTGCCACTGGATTTTGGTCTCAACTGCACATCATACACTACAGGCTCTTGATTTAAATGTACATGTATTTAATCTTCATTTGCATTACTTATATTTGCCTTAGAATGTACAAATTGAACGCAGGAGGCCTGATTTAGATCTCTGATACCCTTAAATTAGTTTTGGGCCCACTGGGATGCTGTCCCTAGACCCTGCAGGGGGCCAAGGAAGCCTCCTGAACCCCTGGCCTCTCTAGAAAATCCTCTCTTTTTGTCTTTACCTATTGGAAGGATTGACTTTGGTTGGAAATCCAACTTTCTGATCATAGCTATCATTTTTTACCACACTTCTTTTAATTTTTGAAACAAATCTGTTATGTCTCATACATGATAATTGCAAAAATGGAAGTACAGTACTTCTGTGCATGTTCAGCACAGATGCTGATGAAGGCTTCCTTTTGGTAGCTTCTTCTGTCTTTCACTTAGAAAACTGAGTTCATAGTCCTCAGTTCCCCAAATGTGACAATATTTATTCAACCTGTGATCTGAGAGTTGCCGATTAACAATCAACACTTAATGATTCAACCTGTGACCTGAGAATTGCCAATTAACAATCAACACTTAATGCTGCCACAAAAACAAATGATATAGCCATGTCTAGCATCTATGAGAAGACTGAATACAGGTAAGGAGTTGTGATTGCACATAATCAACATTTAGACAGTCATCACCCTCTTATTTAAGAAACTGCTGATGATAATGTTTCATGGGCAAATGCTTCTTTCTTTTTTTACTTAAGAATTTTATAAGTAAATCCATTGCCTGCCCAGATTTCAGTGGGAGTGTGCGAAGTAGTGTCATCATAGCACTGAAAGCTACTCGTATCTCAAACCTCTTTGGCTTTTCCAATCTTATTTTCTTTTCTATTATTCTGTGGTGATACCAGGCCAAGGTAGATTGGTCAGTTTCTTCAGACAAAGAAGATAAGTGGGGTATGATAAGATTCCTTAGTGCTGTGCCTTATGATACAACAGAAAAGAAAAGAGAATAGCCTAGCAATATTTCCATGGGGTGGAAGAGTGTAGAATAAGCATGTACCCACCCTCTCCATTTTGCTCTTCATCTGTCGTTCATGGCTTTACTAGTACATGAAATATTTGTGAGAGTACAGCATCTTACATTCATGTACAAGGCTACTACTGTCAGTTGTATACTGTATAGCTTAGAACCACTGGATTAGAGGATGATCTTGATCACTTCAAACTCAAACCATTTCACTGTACACACTTGCAGGCATTTGGTTGGCCAAACCAATCATGTTAAAACAGTAGTCAGTGTTTCTTAAAAGACTTTCTTCAGTTTCACACTGGAAGTCGTGAATATCTATCAAATAGTGCTTAGATAGACAACAAATAGACAATTCTATATCAGGCCTAATATTAGTAATTATGGTGAAGTCTTCAGAACCAAGCATATCAAAACTTGTGACAACAGATTTTCGACTGTGTCACCCGTTGCAAATAGCATTTTCAGCTTTCAAAATATCAGTGATACAATATGTTTTCTATTTCATATTAATGTTGTAGAGTGTATATCTCATGGTATCTGGATTTCTCAATATTTTTAGCAACTTTGGCAGAACCATTCAAAGTGGAAAACCTTTTTGCAATGTAAATTTGCCCTTTTCACCACCATTTATTAAATTATAAGCCGCTGTAAGACAGAATAACAGCAGTATCATGCAAATTGTCATGTTTTCTTAATGCACAATTATAATATAGCTGCTAGATATGATCAGTGTGAAGGTTATTCAGTAAGACAGAAAGGATGGATAGCTTCTACTCTGTCTGTGGCCATGTGTTGATCAATTATTTGTTAGGTTCATCAAATTTAGCTGTCTTTGGTTGTGTGGGCAGTCTATGTTTTAAACAGATCAAGCATCAAAATGTTAACAAGCATCAGTCATGTGTCACTTTCATGTAGCCAACAGGGTTGTCACTTACTTGCTTTGGTCGCTCGATAATTCCATGAATTTAGTGTCCTGCTAATTGTATTGTGCACAAGGTCAGTTTCAGGCTGTTTTTATATGATTGTCATCATCTATACCAGTGTGCAAATTCTCAACAAACTTTACCACAACCTAGATTACAGAAATGAGAAGCTTCTACTCGATGAACTTTTCAAATTTATGCAGAACTTTCACTCATTGCTGTTGGTGCTATCCTGTAAAGAATTTGAAAGCTTGAAACAGAAAAACCAAAATCTGATGCTGAAGATGATCCCAAAATTATAATGTGCATTTATGGATACGCTTTTCATTGCTCATTGGAAAATGTATGTTTTGGTAGTGAAATGATTTCCTATAAGGAGTATGACAATAGTTCTCATATTGAAAATAAATGGTGCTGGGAATGGTGTAAGAAGATATTGGAATCAAGAAAGGTGGGCGGCCTCTTTTTTTTTTTTCACCTGTTATGGTTGAAAAGAAATTGCACAATGTGACCTAACTTTGTGTCAGGCTTCTCATACCAGAGAATTGTGTCTGTCATGCAAAACCTTGCTCCCAAAACTACAGTATTCTCATGTAATGGAAATTGGTGAGATCTTAGCCATGAGTTTGGTAAACAGCTAAACATGTTATTATCCATTACATTGAGTATAGATTGAACAAATGAAGATCAATGAATGTCCTTGTCTATGTGCAAAGAGTTGCCAAATTCACAAAGTATGAAATTATTTATATTGACAATGTCCAAGTCCAGGAGGTATATTTATTTGAAGAAAACCTCAAACTTCAGTCAGAACTGTCATGTTCATTCATCCTGAGCCCAAAGTGCAATCCCTGTGATAGTAAGGCTTTGGTATTCTGTCTAGAACGAAGATTAGACTTGTAATCATTGGTTTAGATTTTAGATTCATATTTACAGCTATTGAGCAGAATGCATAAACGGATTGGTCACTAAATTTTAATTTTCACTCAGCAGAGTTATGACATGCTGCAAAAATTACAGACTTTTATGTTGGAATTTATTGGCAACCTCTGTCTGTAGGTTCCATACACAAAATTGGCAATGGAATATCCTTAGAGTGATATAGAAACTTAGAATGAATCATAATTACAAAAAGCCATTTGATCGGACTACAAGTGGCCAAACATTTGGGAATATATATATACAGTGGTCACCACCTAATAACCCGCCGTGTTTTAACCTGCTTCGGTCATTAGCCCGCCCATTCAGTGAAACCATTTATTTCTATATAAATCACCCGCTTTATAACCTGCTTCTAAGTGGTCACACAAATACCTAAATCAGAATAGAAAGGGACCCATGAGTGACCACATCAACGCAGCAACACCCTCAGACCCTCGTGGGAGGACCTTCAAAGCGGCCACGAAAAATAGAATAA
>JBCAUA010000019.1:1696276-1707930 GCA_038406235.1 Peronia verruculata | reverse complement strand
GGGGGGGGGGGGTTGGGGGGTGGGGGGGGGGGGGGGGGGGGGGGTAACATAAATTCATAATGTACATGTACATGAAAGACCCACCATGACCAACATGTAAACTAGCGCAAAACACGAGTAGAAGGAGCGCTAATAAATTAAAAGACGCGTATCATTTGTATTCGTGACAAACGACAGGAGTCTTACAGATACATTACCAACGTGACAACTACAGTGTAATAAATTTCAATAAATTAAACTAACACACACACACATATATATTTATATATTCTTCTTATATAAAAACAGGGCACCCACTGGTGTTTGATTTTTATTAACTTTTTAAATTTATTAACTTACATATATATATAAAAATATATATATAACAAAGTTCACAATTACTGCGCAACATTTTCTCTAAAAATTCGAATGCCAATTTCTTTAAAGCTTGGCCTTTCTTTTTAAAGTGAAAAAAAAAAATAAATGCGCCGGAGGAAAAAAAAAAATAAATAAAACGTATAAATTATGGTCATGGACACATCTAATTAGCATATTACTATATCAGTATATGCCGTGGCGATGTTAGCAAACGTATGCATGAGACCTCCCCCTCTCTACCCATCTCTCTATACCTTTTGAGAACAGCGCGGCAGAAGGAAAGGGCGAAAGCGGGGAGGGGGGAGCAGTACATGTATTAAAGAGATCATTAAGTACAAGTACATGCACAATACAAACGAATCAATATCATTAAACTGAACACATATGACACCCAAGTGCAGTAACTATATGCATTTGCCTGCAACTGTTTTTGAGCTTGTCGTTTAAGCGCGTCTCGTATTTTACGCATGAAAAGGAACGTAAGCATACGCATCACATTAAATGCTCGCTTTTTAAAAAGCACCCACAGCTGTTTCGTGCAGGATAAAAGCCACGACTAAAGGGTGGTTTGTTACTAAGGGATGGTTGTTACTATATGTCGCATTATTAAAATTATTCATAATATCAGTGAAATATTGTAAAACTGAAAATCAATAAATGAACAAAAAAAAAAAAAAAAAAGGCACTGTCTATTTGGGCTTCTTGTCCCGGCTAGATCTGGAGTCTATTTGGACCTATAGATGCACCTCTTTCTCTCTGTCCTTGCGTAAGAAAGTTATTATATTTAGTCAGTTATGTAACGTGTCCGGGGGAGGGGGGGGGGGGTTCCCCCTCCCTCCCCCCCAAACTGCGAGCAGACGCTCCCATATACGAGCCAATACAAAATTGTTTCGCCTTTGCTATGTGGTGCTCTCTTTTTTCTTTTTTTTTTGTTTAATTTTTCTATGCTTCCTAATTGCAAGACAAGCCCCCCCCCCCCCCAAAAAAAAAAACACTCCGATTTAAAAACAACTAATTAATAGTACATAAATGTAGTAGTAACAGAAAATACTAAATCTAGGCATCTTTGACCGTTAAACTCAATTTGCTGCGACGCTCAAGGAATAAAACGGATCACGGAACAGCAAAAACGGGGTTGCTGAAACCAACCATGTTATGTGTTTGTGTAATGGATGAACAGTGTATACGTCCAACGCGGGGAAAACAAATCACCTAAGTCACAAGTGACACGAGCGGTCCTGGGAGAAAATGAGTAATGCCATATTGTGAGGTGAAGGCCGCCCAAACATGACCCTGCCATCTACAAACGAACGTCTCCTAAACTTTCATCGATCCATGTTTAGCTGCTTTCCCCACCCCCCCCCCCTCCCCCGTCACGTCCTCGATTCTGACCCCCACACAATTCCTCCTCCCTCCCTCATCCCTGCCCTCTTCTCAGTCCTCATCTATTCTGGTCTCGTCTAGCTGTCGCTGAGCCGCACTCCGCAGAAAGGGGAAATGGGGGAATTTGGAGAAAAACGATTCAGAGCGTCATACATTTTGTACTGTCCAAGTGAATGGCTGGGAATCCCCGTCTAATTTCAGTAGGGGGGACAAACACTGTAAACTGTTCACTACCAATACTGTGACATAGAGAAACACAAAACATGCACGGGACCGGTCTCGTGGTTGGGCGGTGACAAACACCAGTGGCTGCCCTATTTTTAGCAAGCCGTACAAACACTTCGCCGGGGATTTCCAGGTTTTTGCTTAGTCGAATATGAACTATTGTCTAGGCTCTTTCTCCGTTATCCATTTTGGTGCACTAAAATAAAAAGCCTATACACAAGCTGGTAAAACAAAATAAAAACTGCTATGAGAATGACAAGTTATAATGTAAATTTCAAAATAAATAAATAACATCGATTCTCTGTGCTTCTTCTGGTGCGCATACACTGCCTGCTGCTAAATACCTGAGGCTCAGAGAAATACGTGTACATAAATTAAAACAAAAAGTCACACTGGAAGGAGACTACCCTTAGAATGAGCAAAACACACTGAGAGCATCGCACGACACGACTCGAATACTATATGATAAATACATGTGTCACGCCCCTCTGTAAAGACATTAAATCTGTCATGCTCCACCCCCCCCCCCCCCCCAAACTAGCGGACAAAACAGAGCATCTTTTAAACTGAAACAATATTTCGTTCTAAAGCCCCGAAGCAAATCCCCACAGTGGCGTCTATTACTTTTCGCAATTTATAACCTGTCAGCACGAGTGGACCTGGCTTTAGGCCTTTGTTTAGGTGAATGTGTGAACGTTCTAAAGATCTGGTTGAACTGAGAGGCAAAAAGATATATGCCCGCCCCCCTTAAAAAAAAAACAAACAAACTCATTGTTATAAAATGCTTATTTTCGTCACTTTAGTTCGAGCGTGCTTGGATATCTATTAGCATTGTCCATCTCAAAAAGATACATAATAATGATAATAATAATAATCGCAGGATTTGAAACAATCGCTTTTCACGAGGGCATAAAACTATCATAACTAGCACCAGTTCACAGAGGATAAGGGAAAAGAACAGTGTGTTGGCGATGACTACTAGTACATTAAAACACATAGAATCTATGTCCTTGATCTCTCACAAAGAGTTAATAACAAAGCCTAAGCGAGTAAGCGAGAGAAAGAGAGAGAGAGAGAGAGAAAGAGAGAGAGAGAGAGAGAGAGAGAGGGGGGGGGCGCTAAACGGTAAACCCTCCACAGCTTATCGTCACATTAAAAATTGTACATACGATAAAATGCCAAAATAATATATTTTTTTAAAAAACTGAATTCAGGCCAGAGCTGAATACTTTGGGTTGTTTACTACATTGCTCAGCATGGTTCCCAATTGTTAATCAACTGAAGCTTTTACTCGTTTCTCTTGCTAAACAAAAACAAACAAACAAAGGTGGAGAGAAGGGAAGGGGGTGGGCAATCATTTAGTGAGCGTGACCATAATTATCTATATATTTTTTAATTTTTTTTTTTTTGTAGTCTTCATATCAACTTGCTGATAAAATCTAGACTGACATGCACCTAGGTTCGCAAAGTCGCCGGCGAGCGATGCATGTCCCATCAGGTTGCACAAGACAGCACCATATCACAAAACAAAAGGTGCACGCTCATCCTTTGACGTCACTAATGAGCCTTTTTTTTTTTTATTATTACTATTATTATTATTATTATTTTTTATTTCCAGCCAGCTAGGTTGCTTCCCCTTGCCAAGTACAAGAGGTGTAAAACAAGTATTGTAAAGAAAGAAAACATCATACATCCATTTTCTTTTGCTATTTCATAAACTGTTGGATCATCTGAGGTTTAATATGAAAGAAGTGTGCTTGAATATAATACTAAAAACCTCTACATATATGTGTTTTGAATGGGATACCGACGAATTATAATGAGCTATTTTGACAGTCAGCCAAATTACTTCCTTTTGCCAAGTGTAAGATATCCACATTATATACAAAAGAAAAGAAAAAAAAAAAAAAAAACGCTTGCCCCATTGTTATTGGAAACATGAAAAAAAAATCACTTTGTGATAAAAATATTTCCTCTCGTGTTTTTTTTTTTTTTAATCCAAGACCAAACACGTATCCATGTTTTAACTTCCCTTTCCCATAAAAAGTATTACACTGTCAAACTTTGGATCGCTTTTTCATATACTGTATAGATATTCGCTAGATGGTCATCTTCTAAAGACCTGATAAATTACTTTTAAAGAACGGTTAGGGCCGGCACATTGTTAAGATGCTTGTAAATACAATGTACAGCATCCAACATGTAACACTACCGTCTATCCCACATGTACCAGTACCGTCTAAGCTGTCTAAATTTACACTGTACAATCACTCTACTTTTACATTACATGTAGTTCCTCATATTCTTTATTATTCGTCCATTCCGATCATGACGCAGCGTTGAACAGGAAGAACGTAATTTACTACTACTACTAGGATCAGCATAATGGTTAACTGTTACGAATACCAAAGGTCTGATTTAATTAAACACTTGCTCAAGGCAGGTTAACGCAACACTAATATCATAATTATTAGTTACACTGTCATAACTTTGTCACATGTTTTTTTCCTACATCTTTTTTAAACGTACACGTATTTATTTATTAACATTAAACAACAGAGCAATTTTTATTCCTGTGAATCAAAATTATCATGGCAAAGCAACTGAATCCAGTCTGTCTGAAACTAGCGTCAACATGAAGATTTATTTTATTAACAACAGAAGCTCACAAGGTTAAGCTGCGGTCACGATCGCGCATTGCCAGACAGACAAGTCTAGAGATTTTCTGTGCTAAGCTGCTTGTCTGGCGGGTTTTGCTCGAGCTGTTTGTCTTTGGAAATGTTTGTCGATTTAAAGGCCATACGAACTCTGAAATGAACCGCACAGCACAGCCTATTTCGTCACTGTATGATGCAACACATCTACAACTTGATAATTCTAACTCCCAACTACAAAGCGCCCGAGTTGCATTATTAATCACTCGTCAAAAGAGATGAGTTGAAGAGCTAAATCTATACCAACTCAGAGCTGTAACTGAAAGTCGACTAAACAAAACATACAAGTAGATACAGTTAACGCTGAACAGGGCGTCTCCTGTAGTGATAAAGAACAGACGCGCGATAAAAATGATACGCGCACCTCCTACAATAGTATTCCATCTATGTCATCAGAGACGGGAGAGAGGCATCTGATGTCATCGAGCAACACTGAGTCAAGGGACGTAACAAGTAAATACATGGACATGTGGTGGCTCGGCTGGATGTTCCGCCTTGAGATGCAGGAAACATAACTCTTGAAAAATAAACCGTTTAAAGTACACAGTGCCAGTTACTTCCCCTGTCCACATTCACTTGTTTCCGAGAGTATGCCGGTCATGAGAATGATTTTTATTTTTTTTTTTGGAACGCTTGACCAAATGACTTTTAAAGCTTCAAATTCGGATTCCTACTCAGATTAGAGGTAAAATTTTGTTTTGTTTTTCTTTGTTTTGCATCCGGCTGCCATAACAATGCCATCATGTTGGAGTTCTTATCTTGAAAATTAGCAAATTTTCAAAGGGGTAATTCAATACTCCTTTTTGGATGTGTATATATTATATTCATTAAATATAATTTGACTAAATATCCATTTTTTCTTCAAAACGTAAATAAAATTCAGAAAATGGGATGCATACTAAACATATGCTATGGGGAATAGATATTCAAAATTTGAAGTCAGTTTGGTCCAGAAACAAAATAGGGTTGGGAAGAAGTAAAAAAAAAATGCTTTGAGAAAATGGAAATTGAATTTTCATAACCCTTCTACAGTTTCATGGTGCTGGTATGCTGTTGCTATTTTCGGGGCATAGGACAGATGTTTCTGGCTCCAGTTGTTATTTTTATCACATCAGAAGAGGTTAGAGGTGTCTAAAACTAGCAAAATCACAATTTTAATTTCAAAAGCACAGTGGCAGGACCTGCCCCCCCCCCCCCCCATAACAAATGAACTATTTTAGCAAGTCAAAAGAACTATCCACAGTGTGCCTGATGCCCCAAATGGTATTTGTCATATCACAGTAACTCTAGTACAACAGCAAGAGGTTGTTCAATTCATTATACAATATTTTGATCACTAATCATTCAACAGGTTGAGGAAATCCAAAGGGTAAAACAAAACAACAAAATTATTTTAAGCTTATTCTTCATAATGTATTGACTAATTTATCATTTACATTATGAATGATTATGCATCATGACTCAGTTGTTTTGCTCTTTGTTGCTTGATCTATGTAAGTTGATAATGGTAGGGCTTTTAAATCATAATAGCAGATTGTGATGCAATTGTGATTGTTCAGACTTCCAAGTTTTGCAACAGAAAGTACAGAGCCTATTAAAAGAGAAAAAAAGACACTGTAAAAATGTATTCAAGTGCATAATTAAAACTATGCACGGACAAAATGTTAAAGCATTAAAGCAAGTAAGCTTTTGCAGTGGAGCTAATCACTGTCTGCCGAATAATGATAACAAGCAAAGCATCAAATAATGTGCCACACAAAAATTAACAAAGGAACAAATCCAGGACTAAAATGGTGGGGCAAAAGTGCTTGCTAAATTGCCTATATTTGTAGGGAATTAGAAGGGAAATGCTGTGTTGTTCAGGACAGGAAGAATGTCAAAGGGCCACGCCGTATTTAACAACATATAATCAAAACTTAAATGAAGAATGTAAAAGGCAAAAGCTTAGTAGTGAAAAGGTGATAAGTAGGCAGTAAAAAGGACTGCCAACACTGTTGCTATGTCTTATAACAAATGGACATATTCCATGACAATGATTATTACATAGTGGTTATTTAATGAACCAGGCCAAAGAGTATGACATGCTATCATGTGAAATTACTGGGACAATGGTTCTGGCGTGCCTATATCAATCATGGATATGCCAGCAATAGGTGCACATAAAATATAATGCTGTTGGTGTTTACTTTCACGTAACATTATCATTATGAATGCTTTGACTGCTATGGACTACCAATGTAAATGTAACCGTGTAGAGGACAAACTATATGTGAATTAAACATATTTTTATTAGATGAGGCTGCTGGTTAAATCACAGCACTACATTCAAGGTTTACATGTTTGTTTATGGTGAAGGAAAGAGATGAAAGATTTGTCACATTCTTTAAAAAAAACAACAAAAAAACTGTTGACTGTGGACAAATCTGCATTAGGAAAAGAAAAAGCCATTTTATGAAACCTGAAAGTTTCATATGACAACGAAAGTAACTTTCCTTAACACTAACAGATGATATTTATTAATGAAGATTTTTTTCAATGGTTCACCATCATGGCAGGAAACATTACGAAAGGCCCAACAATTTACGAAAGTCCCAACAAGCGTTAGTTGGGTGTGAATGTGTGTGTGCCTGTGCCATGAAGTACACAGCATTAGGGATGAAAGTCATTCTCCTCCTGCTCCCCGTATGGACTGGTATACTACTACTACTAATATATATATATTCTTGTTTATCATTTCAGTTTTTCTAAGTTTTTTTTTTTATACTTGCTCTTATCAAGAGAAAAGCAGACTAATTTTACATTCTGGCATATTTTACTGTAGTTCTCCATGGACATGGATATGGTTTTTCTGCAATCTAATTTAGAAGCTATCAACCACTGCGTAGCCTACATGATCACAAAAATAACTGAGATCACTTCATTAGAATGCAGGTTGAGGGGCTTCAATAAACTTGAACTTGGTTCACCTAATATTGCATTTGATATAATCAGCCAACCTATTTCATGCACTCCTTTATAAACATAGTACACATTGTATTCTTTTTGCAGGATGTTCATTAGTACAAAGCTCTCCGCCTAAGAGTCCGGTCCGTCTAAGAACCTGCCTCTGCTGCGAAACGGAATTTTTCCTCTATAATTTATCCTTCTAAGACCCCGCTGTGGACGCTCCCAAATAAAAAAAATCTGTCTAAAAGCCCAGTGTCGGGGCAAGACACCCGAGTACTTATAGGGTAATTCCACATCATACCGTCCACTTGACAGAAACACGCAGCTCTAGATGTGCAGTAAAAAGGGGGTGGAGGTGGAGGGAACAGGTAGACAAAGGAATAGAAGTGATGGTTGATGTATGAC
Organism: Peronia verruculata; assembly: GCA_038406235.1. NCBI lineage: Eukaryota > Metazoa > Mollusca > Gastropoda > Systellommatophora > Onchidiidae > Peronia > Peronia verruculata. The sequence continues at coordinate 1,699,900 of JBCAUA010000019.1, read as the reverse complement.
TGCGTAATCAGGCCACGTTGTTGACTAACTCGTAACCATTTCTTTGTTTAACAACACGTGGGACAGCACTTGTGACTGGCAGTGTAAGTTTTTGGCAGTGTTAGTTAGCTGATACGTCAGCTGTTTTGCTCCTTCGGTCGGTCTGTAAACACTTGAGTACGGGATGGCATAGCAAATCAACATGGATATCATTATGTGAAACTCACATGGCGTTTAAACGGTGAGCAGTATTGATGTAACTATACGCTAAAAAGATCAGGAATTGCTACATCTAATTACACACAGGGGAGAATGCTGTACTAATTTGCATAGATAATTCTTCAACTAACGGTAACGATCAACTAATTATAGTTGTGAAGACAATCTGTGGTCAGATGGGTTGCATAACTTTTCAGTTCGCCTAAGAACCTGTTCAGCTAAGAACCCGCTTTTTTTTTGTCTCCCGACAACCGGGTTCTGAGGCAGAGACCACTGTATTGTTATTATTTGTCATGAAAAACCTGTAACATTTGAATTTCTAAATATTTTCATGTAAAATCATCATCATGCATGTAATCAGAGGATCTCATCTATGTCACTGCTGGTCTGCAGTGCAAACATACGAGTCAGTACCAGTGGTATGGACAAATGATGGATCTGTCCTATCGCTACGCAAAGAAAAGAATATTTAGCTCCATAAAGGCAAACTACAAAAAAAAAAAAAATTTTAAATAATAAAATAATTCAGATACATTAGTCATAATGAAAAAAAAAATTGGCATTGATGACAAACTGGTCCCATCTTCTATAAATCTATTGCTGATCGCTGGCATAATAATTCCTTCTATTTTCATAGAAAATTCTCCAAAGTTCTCTTTTCTTTCCTTTTTTTTTTTTTTAGTGAAGTGCTAAGATTGAAACTGAACAAGATTTTATGTCAATTTCTAATATCTGCAGTGATTGTGGGAAAGTGAGTGTAAAATTATACCACTAAAACAGGAATTCTACACAGCTTGATATTTCAGATAATCTAGATCTAGATCTAGATCTATCTTTTTTTCAGATAACGTTTCAAAGTAAAACAAGACCTGACATTGCTTCAACAGATTTAGATTTGGGAATTAGGTTTAAATTCTAATCTAGAGTTCTCATGCTGACCAACGTGAGCACGCAAATGGGATATCTATTAGGACATCGTGCGCAACAATCGCAGCCCCTCTTATCCTGAATCTCTATAAAAAGAGGTAATGACGATAAAACAATTATCATGGATAAAAAGTACCGGGACAAGCAACCGAAGTCAAGTGGCAGGTAGGTAAACAAGTGGATCTACCTAGAACAATGATAATAACGGTCGCGGTAAGGGCAACCGACAAACAGGAAATGAGTGCTTATTCGTTATTCGACCACTTCCTGGTTTGCTGTAGAGCAATGACAATGCGTGGTGACTTACTATTTAACCACTTCACTCCTGGTAATTCGAAGAGAAAAAAGATACAAATGAATCACATTAAAAAAGAAATTCCCTTACCCGCCTGGATCAACAGCTCAAGACTCATCTGTTGTGAATTCAATCGTTTCGGGTGACTAGCATTCGCTGCCATGTTCGCTACCTACAGTATTGTTGTGTCTGAATCAGTCCGCCACATAAAGGTGACGAAACCGGAAACAAAGTTGGAACAATGTAGTTCTAAACTTTACTGTCGAGTTCCGCAGCAGATCTCAAAAACAATTTAACTGTACTAAGTATCTGCCAAATAAATGTATGCCAGACCGTCAGCATTATGTATAGCGAGCACCACCAGGTGAACCGTTGCGACGGAGAAAGCTTCCGCGGAGGTATTTGTTAAAGCTGGCGTGCCTAGGCTTTCCAGTAACAAGTTCGATCGTGACCTCTACCCTTTATCAACACGTGTGGGAACAGATGGCGAAAATAGAAACACAAAGCAGCCGGTGGTTCCCACAACCATAACACGGAAGTCACCTAGATAATAAGAAAGGGCCTATTTCTTCTCTCGATGACGGGTGATATGTCAGTCGGAAAATCGCATCCGCGTTAACTTTGTTTATGTTTTGCTTTCCCCCCCCCCCTTCTGTTTTCCCTTGCGTGATTTACCACGTGGACAATTTAGCACAGGAGATCCTCCACATTGCTGGCCTTGAAGAAAATGATAATATTAATTGAACCACATGAACCCCATTTTATTCACACAATCTCCCCCCCCTTTTTTTCTCTCATTCAAATAGAGATCTAGATCAAAGTTTTATTGTTAATGTCATAAAATGCTTTACTTTTATAGAATTACTAAGAATTTAGAATAACCTAACTAGATCTAATATTCTGATTATAAATAAGACTTAGATCTAAATGACGATGCTCGAAGAAATCTAGACTCTAGATCTAGACTGAGTGGTCAGTAGATCTAATTCCAGTATCATGAATGACGATGTACCTTCTGACCAATGCAAAAAAACTAACAGTCGGAAAAAAACACACACACACACACAATAGCCCCATTTACGATATGGATAATATGTCATGTAAAAGACATCAGTCATGATGTATAATTATTTTGTATTATTTAATGTATATTATTTGGAAGATAGCCATAACGTCCTCTGTCCTTCTACTCCAACCTGTTTGTTTGAATAAATTACAGTATAAATAACGTGGCCACTACACTATCTATCTGACTAAATTCCAAAGGAAACCGACGGCAATGAAACGACAGAATTTAGCATTTTCAACACCGGGAACATTCATGGTGGTAAGCTAAGTTATATTTTGCCGACACATTATACATGTATATCTCAAATGAAATGAAAGAGCCACACATATCAAAAAACAAACAAACAAAATATATATGATTAGATTTAGGGAGGCAGACAGACAGGCTAGTGGACAAGTAGACAAAATGACGGACGGATTGACAGGCAGACAAAGATGGATGGACGGATGGATGGATGGATGGATGGATATTGATGTAGATTATATGTGGGCCTTATCTGCAAATATATTAGAATATGCTATAGCAAGAAAATGGTATTGCCATGCAGGTTACATGTATGAATGGCTTAAAAGCGAAACTCGAAACAAAATCATTGTAGGGAGCATGCTGCAACAACGGAAGAAAGACAGGTAGAGTATGCCATAGGCCTGTAGCCGCACTGTAGGTCAATAGATACGGTGAAGACCTTAGAAGTTAAAAGGAGGCATAGTTTATTAGTAGCCTACCGATTTTATTATGCGTTATGTTCTCTTCACGCATTTCAACATCCTATGACTCGGTTTTTTTTTTTTTCTCTACAATAGCAGGGACCGAAAAGAGGTAGAGACTGAATAGACAGATAACAAGAATCATTTTAACGCTCTACACAAGGGGAGGACATTATCACATAATTCCTTTACCCGGGACATTAAATGTGATTATTAGCCAACCAGATCTAGTAGCCTAATAGCATAGGTCTAGTATTTTCATTCATCGCAAAATCAAGATTTGGTGGTAGAAATGTAAGCTTACTAAAATATGCGACAATTCATTAATTATTCGGTGTGCAATCAATGATGTTTTTATTGTCCCCAGTCTCATGCATGCAGTGTGATGAAGAGGGGAGGGAGAGCCGTATGGGGAAAGGAGGGGTGGT
>JBCAUA010000019.1:1675807-1690281 GCA_038406235.1 Peronia verruculata | reverse complement strand
GCTTTTATTTGAGCTATAACAAGTCAACTTTGTTATGAAAATTAATAGTTTTATGACCGAAATAACAACCCCACCCCTTATTTATAAAAACGCTAAATACACGTAAACAAAGGGCGACAATTATATGAAGATGACACTTTCAAAGTGGCTAACATCCATTTTCTTACACCTTGATGGTAGTCGACCTTTCAGAAAATATGGGTGTACAAAAATCCCAAAGGGAGGGGGTGGGGGAGGGTTTCGACCGCTAGCCCATGGTTTACTTGGATAATCTTGGGTAACTTTACCTTGCCAGCTCCATGCACTTAGATGCTTTATAGAGACAGAGAAAACGGTCTGAAAAATCACATGTTTAAAAAGTTGGGGTTTTTGATGAATGAGCGTCGGACATGCTCTAGTCTACTGCTCATCCTGACGGGATATGTTGAATGCACTTGAAAAAGACTGAAACTTCAGACCATGTTGGTTCTGTTCTATGGGACAGTCATGTTAGAGCTCAGACTTTAAAGCAGACCAGTATTGACTTATTTTTCCTGGATTTAGCGCAATTGTTCCGTGATATTTTTGCTGGTCCCAGAGTGTCAAATAAGAGAATGTACATCTGTTTATAAATGCTCAGTTGAAATATTGACACGTCCTGTTACTGCAATCTCTGTGTTTGCTATATACAAGATTATTGTATGAAGCATATAGTGAGGATGATATCTTAAGTCGCTTTTGGAGACAAAGAACGCAGACCAGGACTCAGCACAAATGGATCTCATTATATTGACGTGAAGATTTAACCGTCTTTGAGGCAACACCATCATGTGTTTTGAAAACAGCTTACAGTCTTACAGGGTTAATGAATGGTCAGTCTGGGCAGTCGCGATAACAGCAATCAGAGTTAATAGGCCAGGCTATCCAGTGGTCAGTAAATCGTGTAACTGTTGCCTGCTCCTTGTGTCAAAGCTTTGCAAACCCGTTCTCCTTGTCTGTAAGCTTCGCTGGTGGTTTAGTACCTGTCTGAATTTAGAAAGAAGAAGAAATAGATGAAAGAGAGAGAGAGAGAGAGAGAGATCAACATACAGGTGTGCCAGTTGTTAGAACTGATTCTGTCTTCCCTTCAGATGAAAAATTGATTCTTTGTTACCCTCAGATGATATCTATTATTATCCCGTTTGCTTTGATGTGTTTCTCTTCTTACAAATGATAAAGCAAAACAAAAAGTAAAATTTGTTGGCCTCTTACTAAATAGATCCTATCTTATCAGCAGACACTACGCCAAATGGTCTTAGACGCGTATATTATATGTTGATTCTGTTCATTTATTCTGCTTGCTCACTGCAGAAAAGATAAAGAGAATACAGCGACTCCGCGCTTGTAGATGACACATTGATTTTTCACTCTGCCATGAAAATGGAACACAATTTAATGAAGTAGCATTGATGGTCTCCAGTCTCTTCACCAATAAACTACACCTGCTCTCTGAACAGTCAGTTTGGGGACAGAAAATGGCTGACGTTTATTGCTCTTTATGGCTTGGTGGACGCGGGTTCGAACTTCATTACACATTGATGAACCAGTCATAAAACTGGTTATTTGACTCGAGGCTAGTCAAGGGGTCGTGTGTCGTTCATGACCGCCTACCCTTGTGACTCGTCAGATAAATGAAGGTAGAGAAAGAGATGGGTAAATTGACGGGCAGCCAGACAGACAGACAGATAGACAAACAGAGAGATAGATAGGTACATCAGTGGATAGATATGTTGATGGGTGGAATGATGTGTGGGTGGGTAGGATGATCACCATAACAACCACATATGAACATGCCCAATATCAGGGAATATATCTTTTAACATTTAGTGGAGTGGTCATAAGCTTGTATCACAGCAACTCCTTACTGCTTGATGTGTGAACTTGTAAAACACCCCCACACCTGCTCTCTGGCCAGCTCATGCGTGAGCACATCGTGATGGGGATGTGCGTAGATGAGCAACCTTCGCTTCAGTCTTTGGCTTCTCCGCTGTTTATGGTTTTTTTTGCTCAGGTGTTGTATAAATGAAAGACAACCATTTAGCGTCTCATGACCGGCCACGTCAGATCGGTTATGACGTGCGAAAATCAATAGTCGATGACGTCCATGTTCTGCAGCTTTCGGTTATAAATATTTTATGGTAAAGTTTTATCTTCGAATCATTTCATTTGCTGGTCAAGATATCAGTACTGTCGTCAACTTGTATTTTGTGTTGACCAATACAGGGCTGTTTTCATTTCTTGTGGAGAGAAGCAGCTACATACAGTAGTTCTTGGACATGAATAGTTTATGCCAAGGTAAATCTAAATAGGGAGATTTTAAATCTTCAAGCTTTCAAGATGGTGTGTAGTTAGAGATATGTAATGAACTAGAGGTACAAGGGAGTGCCTTGTCATTCTTGCATATCTCTCGCTCTCTCTCTCTCTCTCTCTCTCTCTCGCTCTCTCTCTTTCTCTCATTTTTCTGCATATGCTTAATTAAAGAAAACCATACTCTTTTATTTTCTTAGAGCAAGCACACCCGCGGGGGCCCTATAAGTAGGTTCTTTGCTCCCACCTGCAGGCAGTGTAAACCAGGAATCGGTGGGATGTGTCCCATAGAATGCCATCCTCGATGTTCCAAGGGTGACTTCTCTCTCACTCCTTGCTCCTGTCTTCTGTCCCGCTCTCTTTCCTCTCTTCTTCTTGACGCGTAAACGTATCTTACCGTGTTTGGCACAATAAAGCCGTGGTCGTGCTGATGTGCCGTCAAACCCCAGTACAAACAAACTATCTTGGGGCAGACCTTGATTTCTAATATACACATTAAATTTCCACGGCGTATATTGTATGTGCCTTGTAAGTCATTGATATGGCCTGTTGATGTCTGATCATCATATCTAATTGATGTCTCTAGCAGGGTAAATTAAAAGTTCCTGAAAGATAAAATTGTGTAAAGTGATTCCTCCGTGAGTAGTTAAGCTGCAAGCTTGAGGAATGAACACAAGATTATGTGTTATTATAAACTGCGGAGCTAGTATTACTCAGGATAAGCCAGGCTGGCACCATTGTGACTGTCAGCCAAATTATCTCCCTTTTCAAGGTACAATAACTATGGTGCCCAATTGGTTTGAGCATTTTGTGTGAGTGTATGTTTTTTTAAAAATTGTTTTATTATTATTATTATTATTATTATTATTTCACTTGCGTGGCAGAAATTCTGAAAAATTCCCGATAATGATAGTATTGATTGTTTGGCCTCCTCAAGCAAAAGGAAAATGAAGCCCATTACTTGCCCGGAGCTATCCTAGATTTACCTCAGGTAACAAAGCGATGGCGTTTGTTCTCTTGTGAATTAAACTTTGCCTTGTTATAAAACTATTCTCTTCAAGTGTAGATTGAACTGTCTGTCAGCAAACCCCGCAAAATTCGTATTTCTTGTGTGTGTTCTGCCTGATTAAAATGTGTGTATTATTAACGAAGAAACATTGTTGCTCCAATGTCGTGTAGTTGTCAGTGCAATATTGTTGATATATAGATCTATTTCACCATTTATGGAATATTTGCAGCCAGTTAGTTTTTGTGCCTGTCCTGGACAGGGGATTCTGTCATAACCTTTGAAAATAGACGCTCATTGGCCGGTAAGAGCGGGAGTAAAGTGGATAGGTAGCATTATTATTTCAGAGGACTTTTTAAACGCAGATAGTCAGAGATCTTTCATTGTGAGAAGGGGATGGTGGTGGGGGGGGGGGGGGAACCCAGAACCTGATGAGCTTATCCCTCGTGTGTATGCGTATGTATGTGTGTGTGTGTGTGCGTATGTATGTATGTATGTATGTATGTATGTGTATGTATGTGTGTGTGTATAAATGTATGTGTGTGTGTGTGTGAGTTTTATGTGTGTGTGTGTGTGTGCGTGTGTATGTATATATGTATGTATGTATGTATTATGCGTGTGTGTGTGAGTGTGTGTGTGTGTGCGCGTGCGTGCGTATGTATGTATGTGTGTGTGTGTGTGTGTGTGTATGTGTGTGAGAGAGAGAGGGGGAATTTGATTTTGGTACTTTGATGTAAAATGATACCAAAATTCCGAAATCAAATGTGAAGTTCCGAGCTAATTCAGCACTACTTAACAATAGTGAAATGAAAATCTGAGCCATGGTGGATGCAGAAAACGTGTTTTCGATCCAAACAAGGGAGATATCACAATTAGTCACGTGTAGAAGAAATCCGAGCATTCAATGTCAAGAGGTTTAGAAAAAAAAAAAAAAAGCCCCAGACTGTCGGTTGAAAATGGCGAGATTGGTTGGAGTGGAAGCCATCCACGCTCACTCTACTGCAAAAGGTTTACATAAAAAAAAATGCTCAGAAATGTTTGATTTATTTTTGTCTTCTAGAGGAGGGGAGGGGGTGAGACAGGGTGTGGATAAACAAGCTAGAGCTTGGGAAGAAGATGAGGAAAGGAGGGGGAGAGGGTGGAGGGAAAGAAAAGTTCAAGATAGATGAGTGGAGAAGAAGACGAGATGTCGATGTCACGTGAGCTCAGTTCTCTGCTGTTATAGGCTATCTGCAGTTTTCACATTTTGAGAAATTGATGAGTTGTGTTTAACAACTGTTTTTGTACATAAGAGATAGGACAAAATGATTTCCAATATATACCTGTTTGGGCAAGTGATAGGTGAAACGACTACAGCATATGATAGATTTACTATCTCTTTGTCACAAGACATATATATCTCCAAATCGCCCAAAATGGAGATAGGACAACAAAGAACTGAGCTGGCGGTATGTAGTTGCTGGTACCAGCTCCTGTGATTATTCTACATGTCGCCATCAGAGACACTGTATATTTGTACTTGTCGGTGTGTTTTCCTTTGTGTCTTCCCCCAGATATCAACACTTTGCGTTTTTTCTTCAATCTAGGTGTGGAGGTAAGTCCAACATCTTTATTTTCTTCATTAGGGTTAATGTCTGTGCCTTTGTTTTGCTGCTATGCTCAGTGCATGTTTGGTGTGGGATTGATACAAGTTAACGAGTGGGTAGAAAGAAAACAAAGGTGTAGATGTGAATGGGTGAGACAGCGTGGGAAGAAAGGCAGAGTTTCCAGTACCAGTTCTTTGGACATGAATTGAGATTGCTTACAGTGTCTCTGTGTAAGAATTAATGTTTGTTTTGTTTGCACTTCACCATGTTAAAGTTTAATAAACATCAACAAACGTTTAACGTTAGGAACTGAGGGATATGAGTCAGCGAAAAAAACGAACGATGTACAAGACACAACGATTTGAAACGATAATCCCCTGGCAGATGGTCACATTTATTACATGCAGAGATTGATTGCCTTAGTCTTGTTCCTTATATGAGTAGGGGGGGGGGAGATTGGATAGGAGATCATTCTAGTTTATGTTTTCAGAAATTTGATTCAGTTACAACCAGGGATTAAATAAGATATTAATATATCTTTAAAGTTTCATGGGGAATGCTCAAAGGAAAGCTGGCTCAGCGAATCAACATGATCACGTACTTTTTCTCTTCTTTTGTATATTCCAAAGTAGCTTAGACAAAAATGGGTGTGAATGAGAGCGAACGCAGGGAAAATCTATGACAAACTGATGAAAATAAAACTTTGAACATGAAAGCGGCTGGACTGGGCAATGCCATTCTCCACTGGTTAGGCTCATCACTCCAAGTGTCTAGGCCAAAACTGGCATTTCAAATGGGCTGATAGAATCAACATTTGCTTAAAGATGAGCCCAATCATTACTGAGATTGCTTTGTTTGTTTGTTTGCTTATAATTTTCATGAAATCTTCCATAACTAAGTAGTTTAAATAGACAAAAAGCCCGATGAAAAGTGTGAAAATGAAATGTATATAAATGTGTTTGTTGTTTGTGGTTGTTTGTCATTGTAACTGTTTTTATTACTATTATTGTTGCTGTTGTGACTGTTTATTGTTACTGCTTTGGACTGTTCACTCATGTCTGCTGTACAGCCAAACAAGAGTGGGCGGAGACAGCGATGTTTGGGCTCCTCTGATAAAAGTTCTCTTCCCCCCCCCCCCTCCCGTCTTTTCCTGCTCATTGATCGAACGGGCGTCTGCGTGTTAATTGAAGGTTTTATGGGGTGACATTTATTACAGGAGACGGTCCGGCTGAAATTTATCAAATTTGCCCACGTGGAACTTTGTCACCTTTTCGTCTTGATGACGTGGTGCCTCGGGTTGTTCGCGGGAAATCTCACCAAAGTGGTCACGTGCTAAGAAATGTGCGTGCGCTTCTGACGTGCGAACACCTGTGCACAGCAAAGGACTGATCAGATAGTACAATTTCTGTTCCTCACGAGATGTAGACAGTGTCACTGGTAGCACCCAGCTGGACTGACTGTTCTTGTCGACTGGACAGGGAATTTAGAATAAGTTTCGATCTCTGCTAGTCATGTTAATGTCATCGGTAAAATACAGTTTGAAGTAATAGTTTCTTCCCACACGAATGTTGCCTGTTTGATAGAATTCTCTAACACGGGGTCCACATTGCCATGCAGCTTCACTAAGTAATGTTTGAAATCTCGGTAAAGCTTGTAATACCTACTCTTACCTACGATGCTGCGCGTGAAACTATAGTCTTTATCCTCGTGAAATTTCAGTTTTGAAATGTCCAAATCAAGCTTGAAATATTTATGGTAAATTCCTCCCATGTAGTCCCGTACTTATCTCGTGAGAGATCAAACCCACCAGCCATGCCGATATAGACATTCCAGCCGGACTAAGCTATCACAAAGCTCTGCTGCTGTTTGTTGCAGCCTCTATTGCGAAACAGTTTCTAGGCTCTGCCAGTAGCAGCTATCAATGCTTAGGCTGGCTGAGAGAGGAAATGAAGAAGTTGCCTGAGATTCATGTTGTAATTAAAATGTTGCTCGCCTTAACATTATCATCTCCTGACCTTGCTGCACTTAGATTAACTTTGCTTTTTAGTGACGTATGTTTTGGAGACTCGAAAAATCCATGTCAAGTTGGAACCGAAGATTTGTATGAAGACACGCTATCTCGAACACGAGAGTTTACAGATGCTTTCTGACGCGGGGAGAGTTGTTTTCGAAACATCAATAAGCACTGGCTCTTCAGTGTGAAAAGTTGAGCCTTCTGAAGTGTGTCTTTCTAACCGACCTATCACTGCAGGAGGTACTAGGCCATGAAAAAGAAACACTCTATTCACGCGTTTCTTCTTCCTCTTCTTTAATTACATTTTTCAGCATGCACAACCTGACAGAGTCATGGCCGTGAACAACAACATTCACGTTTGTAGTTTGTGCATTTACAGATAGCGTTTATAGCGTTAAGCAGCTTTGCACCATTTCTTCTCCTGCAGTTATTTAGAGCGCATTTATCGTTGAGAATGGGCCGAGTTTTTCGTGTGCCTTGTCCCATTGATTTTGTTTCTTTAAGAAAAAAAAAATGCTGCAGATAAGGAACGTCAGCGTTGTGATTTTTCTGTTATTAATCTCATTCTTCAACATCAGTTAGTTTGGGTACACAATTCCAAAGCAGTTCGATCGCCCGAGGAAATCAACAGGGGCTCAAGAACTTAAGCACAAATCTGTTGTGTTGACAAACTGTAGCCAGGAGGCCGATAGGACCTGAGTTGTACCATACAAAGACGCGTCTGAAAAAATGATCGCCATCGTGGACGTATGTTGTGAAATGATTTACTAAATTGGCTCCTAGTTAGGCGTGTTTTGCCATCTGTGAGGGCTTGTAATTCTGACGGCGAGCGATGCCAGTGGGAAAAGACTTAAGGGACCAATGTCTTGTGACGTGATTGTGTTGGGTGATTTGACTGTTTAAATCTTGAGTTTCAACACTGTCGATCAGGAAGTTTTACAGTAATCTTTACTTTCATCCCTTGTGTTATGGAAGATCTTTGTGTTTTAGACGTAGCCTCTCATTTCGTCTTCAGTAGTGCACTGCCATCTTATATACATATAGCCTTTCCTTTCATCCCCAGTATTACCGAATGTCCTCCGGTGCCCAGCCTACCAGCTACGCCTCTGGTGTAATGTACACGACTCCAGCACCCCCTGAAGTTGCCGCCTCTGGGGCTGTGATGATGGATAGCTACGGCAACTACACCAACGTGGGCTCTGTGGTATGTACTGAGATGCATGTGGATTCAAACCCAGGCTCAGTGGGGACGAGGGATAGTGACGTGCACATGGCAAGCGGGAGCGCGGAGGGTTCTAACGTGGTCACTTCAAAGACTGGACACTCGGCCAGCAGTAATAACCAGACTGCAGCAAAGACATCCGACAAGGGGACTGTGGCTAGTAAAGGACGTAATGCATGCTCTGACTTACTCTCAGCAGGTAAAACAAGTAACGCTAATCCTAATGGTAAAGCCGACAGCAAAAAGCCCAGTGACACTGACAGTACACACACGCATTCACCTGCTAAGACATCGGACACCAAGCGAGAGGTTCACTCTGTAGATAAAGACAACGAGACAGGAGATAAAGGTGGAGACAACGATCTTGATGACAATGCCAGCGAGGGGATGGACGCGGGGAGTGACGGGGACAGCGGCTGCCCCAGCGAATGCGCGGATCTTTCCCCAGTGGGCGGACCCGACTCGGTGTTCCCCGCTTCTGATTTGAACCAGTCAGAGAGCGGCGAGACTGCCGGCGGGTCAGCGGAGACAGTCAAACCGCGAGGCAAACGTCGGTACTACATGTACGGCAACCATAAACTCATCAAACCCATCAAAGAGATTCCGCTGCGATTCCAAATCCTTCTGGCGGAAACCAGCGCGGCCCGAGCGCGTTGCGAAGGCCAGCCGATATACATGCAACACCAAGCCCAGCCCCAACAGCCAATGTACGATATCGTGTATTACACCACCAATCAGGACGGCACTCAGCAACCTCTGAATGCCAACGCTACCTCTTTCGTCCCCACACAACAAGAGGCGGGCAACGCCGATCCTGGAATGAGCCAAGCTTACATGCCTGATTGTTACTCGGTCTGTCCTGTCACCGCCTACGCGGGCTCTCTGCCTCCTAACGTACCTAACCAGACCAACCCTAACCCTTCCTTACAGCCGGCCCCCCTGTATGTTCCGCCTCTGCCAAACCCACAGCCAGCGAGAACACAAACCAGCACTACTCAGAATTGCCAAACCATCATAGTCTACTCCACTCAGTCGGCGCAGTCATCGGCGGCGCCTTCGCCCACAGTCCCACCCACCCAGCAGGTGCGTGCCGTTAGTATGCCGCCCCCTTTTCCTCCTCCCCCGAATCTGCCTCCTCCGCAGATAGACCAGATCCCCGCAAGCTCCGCCCCTTGTCTTTCCCCGGTTATCAATCAAGTAGTACGGTCCGCCCCTGCCAGTCAAAGTCATACAACAATCTCATTCGGTGATCACCAAGTCAGAAGTCATAACCCGCAGTCGACACATGCCCCAGTAACTACCAAGCAAGTGGTACTAAACATCCCACCCCCTACCCACAACCCCGCCTATCAGAGTCCACCAGCCCTCGTGCCGTCATCGGGGGGTGTCAGCCCCGCAGTTTCACATCCTAACCCATCTTTTATATCCAGTTATAACAACCACACGTATATACCAATCCCTCAGCCATTAGCCCCACCCACTAACATACAGGCACCAATCGTAAATGGGCATTCCATACAGACACCGCCTACAGGAGCCCAAGCTCCAGCGGCATCTCCTGTAAATGCGGGAGCTCCGCCTCCTGTCCCATATTCAGGAGGATCAACCAATCAGTACATGTATGTTTACACGTCTCCTCCCACAGGTCAATCCGCCACACCCCCTCATGTGGTGTACATGGTAAGCCCCGCCCTCCCTCAGGCACAGACCTATCAACAGCAAGGTGTCCTAGTCCCGCCCACTTGTCCCGTGCCTGTCCAATAGCAGCGCAAGAAGAAATCAAAGCCCATAGAAAACAATAGAATTATTTAACATCAACTTCTGTAACTTGTACTGCAATATTGCATATGCAATTCTTATAGCACTGTGTTATTAATTAAGATGAAGTGCCTTGTGTTTTGACTTTATTTAAAATTTGTGACAATATTTTTGTGTGATATGATATATGAATGTGTTTCTTTTTGAAACTGAAATCAGAGACAGATAACCCATGGTTTGTATGACTCTACAGTTTATGCTGGTTGTGTTCATAGTACATCTGCTGTGTGCTGGTCGAGTTGCTCAGTCTTCATTTTGATGCTATCTCTCAGTCTAACTAACCCTTCTTCCATTCTCTGGAGTCTCTAACCATTAAGGCTGTGCTAGCTGTGTGTTTTGCTGTTGTTGTTGTTGTCTTTTTTTGACACCATGGTTTCAGTACTCCAAGATAAGGATGAGCTGGGACCGGAAGTTCCAGTGTTGGGACTGCTCATTCCAGTAAACTTGCATACTTGGCTCATTGCCGGCTGGCACTTTAAATTTCCGTCATTATTTTATTTAGGCTTCTTTAGCATCCATTGTCTTCCCCATCCACCTTGGATCAATCAAATGGCAATCGAAATAAGCTGGTACATGTAATACATACCTTCTCTTACCCGAGTCAGATAATGATTTTGTTGAATGAAGTTTAACTAGCGAAATCTTAACCATCCCAGTACTTGTGAATGAACTCAGCGACCTAAAACAATTAAAAGGGACCAAATCTTGGTCAACATGGGACTTTCCATTGTCTGACGTATAGGCCGCTAACGTACTCATTATAGTGTTTGATCTTATCTGTTCAGTGCAGTGTCCAGCCTTTCGTAACTCTGATATTATTTTTCAAAGTTATTTATGATAATTCTTCCTCTTCTTTTATGTTTGTATATTTATTTCGTTATTTATTGTTGTCATCATGAAATGGAAATTAAATGTTTATGACGCGCCTTTTTGATGAGAGTAAAAGAATCGTCATTTATGACGAGATCTTTACATGGCAGTCCTGTCGGCACTGCACCGGGAGAAGGCAAAATACAAGTTGACCACACGATTTTGCCATTCATAGTTTGATCACAAACAGCCACGTCAGTGATAGCTAAATCGCTGTAGGTTTCGTTCAGATGTCCTCATCTTTGCTATATCTATGGAAATCCAGGCAGCTAACCTATCATTTGATCTGCTCCTTTATAGTTTTTTGAATCTGTTCCAGGAAATGTCCTTTGGGTCTGTCAGAAACGATATCTAAAGCTGTGTACAAATGTGTGATTTTTTCCTCTTCTTTCTTCGGCGGTCTCCCAGAATCTGAGGATAAAGCATTTGCTGTCTCTGGCTCTCTCGTGTTGACGTCATTCGTGACCTACTTTCTGACATCAGCTACATCTTTGCGAAACGTTGCCCGTCATGATGCGGGTGTAACGTCATGGTGCTGGTATACCCTGATGGTGCTGATGTACAGCTATGGTGCTGGTGTACACTTATGGTGCTGGTATCCCTTGATAGTGCTGGTGTACTGTCATGGTGCTGGTGTACCAAAGAGAAGGGAAACAAAAGTCACACTGTTACCTCTGCAGCAAGTTCTTTGTACCCTTTCACAGCAGCTGTTTTCCACATACTTATTTTTCCCTCCTGCACCTAGTGGTCTTCATCGTTGATATCTGTTCTACAAAGCTCATATGAATGTAAAGATCTCTTTTTGCTTGTGTTTATAATTGATGTCCGTTTCATCAGTTGACTGACGCAGGTCTCCTTTTTGTGGACCTTGAGACCGGCAACACAAATTGTCCTACAGGTGACCTGTCAGTGTGTCTGTCAGTTCTAAGAATGCGGATGTTTAGAGTTTGCGCTACTCGATATTTACCATCCGGCAGACAGATGTGTGTTTATAGAGACTACATGTATTTAGAGAATAGACACAGTTTATGAGAATGTATATGTTTGCTGCAGATTTGTTCCTATATATATATAAAGTGTACAGATAGTTGATGGTCAACACAGTTTCAGAATCTCCCAGGCAGGGGAAGGTTGATTGGTTTTCATTTAGTTTACATTTGTTGCTTCAAACCTTGTTGAACAGATACAGATGTAAATGTTGTCGCGTCCACTCTCATCTTGCAGCCTCTGCCGTGGCACATCTATGTACATAGCTTATATATAACTAAACACAACCGCAATCGATAATAATAAGGAAAAATAAATTTGATTACTTAACAATTGAATAATAAAGAAGCATATAAATAAATAATAGATGTAGATGAATAAATAAATAAATGTATAAACATAGAAAAGCACAATGAAATGTTAGCTAGATGTGAAGATGTCTAAAACAAAAGTTGGTACGCTGGCACTGGACCCAGACATTACAGAACCTTACTGAGAAAAGCTCTGGTGGAGTGCCCAGGGCCTGGATCCATCGCCCAGACCTGCTTTTGAATCTATTCTTCTGTCAAATGCAGAAATTAGCAGAAAGTCTGACATACACTGTTTAGTCTCTTATTGGAGAGGTCTACAGCATAGAGGATTTACCCTGGCGAGGGTGAGGGGATCGGAGCACCACTTAATTTAGTGGATTCAGGGCTGAATCCGGGTTTCTATAGCTGCACATCTCAGATGTTTGATAGATAGTCTTTGTAAGGCTTACTTACAGGTCTTAATAATGGAATGTTTACCGTTTACAATAGCCCTGTCATTTTCCCCGAAACAGTTTGTGTTACTAGCTAGAAGGCTTGCCCGGTAAGAACCGGAAATACACGTGAGTACCTGGGAACACAGGAGATTTAGTTGATTAGTTTTTGACTGTGCAGAAGTGAATCAATCGTCTTTCAGCGATAGTCAATGTAGTCCTTGCAGTTAAAAAAAACTCATACTCTAACACAGGCAGTGACCTACTTGACAAGATAATAGTATAAGCTTATAAATGTATTATGTGCAAGATGTATGGTATTGATATGTTGTGTTCGTGTGATCCTTACAATACATCATTCATACTCGAAAATGTCTGCTGTATGTGTTTAGATCTTATCATGATATGAGCAGTTTATGGTAGCCCCGAGCTGCATTGATTACGCCACGTGTGTAGTTTTGCTTTGTTGATGCAGTGTATTTACCATGTCAATTACAATGTATATCCCAAGTTTTGAAAATTTTCAATCTATATATCTTCAACATTTAAAGGCCGGTTTTACATTTTAGAAACTCCAGGTGAGAAGTCAGTCTCTTTAGTTCGGCAGTTGATTGGTTAAATCAATGCTGTTTTCTAATTTTCTTTATTTTCTGACAAATATACATGATATAATCACCTGATTATGCTCAGTAAACCTTTTTTTTTGTATTGCAATAAATGTACGCACCATAAATTGATGCAATTTCACTGTCAGATGTACATACAAAGCATATTGTCGGTACTGTTATATAGTTGATACAGTTAATTACGGAGTTAGAAATCTCACCTGATTTATAATACATGTATTAGTTTTGTCTCACATCTGTGTGCGATTTCTCTTGTCTGTCTGGTCCGTGCAGTTTTGTTGTGGAATTTCTTTCAATCCTTATAATGATACATGTAATATTTAAGCACATAGTCAGTCTGTCTCTGTCTGTCTGTCTGTCTGTCTGTCGGACAGCTTTATGTCACAGTTGCTGTTTGATGAGTCAGCTCTCTGTTGTTCTAGCGCCATTTTCTCCACGAATGGAGACAATTTTGTGAAACGTTCATCACAGCCGAGTTGTTCCTCTATGCAGAGATCAGATGTGTTCAGTACGGCTGTAGTGCAGCTGTCATTTTCAGTTATTGATCTGTATGGATCTGTAAGTAACCACTCCATTTCTCTTCGTGGCACTTATGATGTTTAATTACTGAGATAATTGGATGATGATGATATATATATATGTACAGTTTTCTCAGCGAGATTGGAATCAGCTTTCATATAACATGATTTACTCAATATCCGCTCAGAAAACAAACAAACAAACAAACAATAACTGCATTACTCATGAAATGCGCGCTTTGGTCGGCAGTGACGAAAGAGAAAGTCAGCATATTTTGATGTATTTACCCGCAACTTACGGTCTGGTTTTGGTTGAATTATGAAAGCGTTATAACCCATTCATTCCAGCTGCTCGTTCCAGCTGATCATAATTGCTTCAACATTGTAAAACTGTCACTTTTTTCTTTCCGGACATCATCACAAATATTGATTATTCAATCTTCTTTACCCCACTCCCACCCCCCTCCGGTTGTGTGTGTGTGTGTGTGGGGGGGGGGGGGTATTAAATCAAACCATCAGAGGTTACTGTCATACATGATGATCATAATGCGTATACCTATTAACGTTACATATTTCTTGTAAGACTATCGAAGATTTACCTTCATTTGTCATGGCACTGACCAGTAGACCTACGGTTTTCGTGTATTCCATGTGTTTGTGCCTCATATAATATAGACACCACATTTCCCTCACGTTGGCAGCGGCTCATTTTTTCATCCTAGCTCTAAATATTATTCCCCCAATTCCTCTCTGATGTGTT
>JBCAUA010000019.1:1650673-1675707 GCA_038406235.1 Peronia verruculata | reverse complement strand
AGAAAGAAAGAAAGAAAGAAAGAAAGAAAGAAAGAAAGAAAGAAAGAAAGAAAGAAAGAAAGAAAGAAAGAGGCATTAACATTTGGCATCACCATTTATCCATTGTGCCCAGACTCACCATGTAAATGAGGGTAGTCTATTCCTCCCACTGTGCAAGATTTGAACTCCATGATATTCTCTGTCAATGTCCCTGTCTTGTCAGAGAAGACGTACTCTATCTGGCCCAGGTCCTCCGTGATGTTCAGGGCCCGGCACTCCATGGGCTTGTCGGTCTCCTCATCGTACATCTTGATGTCTTGCATGATGAAATAGATCTGCCCCAGTTTGACCAGCTCCAAGGAGACGTAGAGGGGCAGGGGTATCACAGACTGGAGGAGGATAAAGAAAGAAAACATAAGTAAGCAAGTCAAACATACCTTTCCATTCCAGTAAGATAATAAAAGCTTTATTTGTCCTTTTGATGAGATACAATATATCTCATTACGTAAGACCGATTTACACTGCAGGTAGATAAAACCATCATCCACAGCATTGGAACACAGCAAAGTCAGGTATCATTGCTTCAGTTTGATAAGTACACACAAGAAATGAAAAAGAGAGGATTCTCTTCTCTTAGCACTATATTGCTGGATTTTATTACCATCACACGAAATGAAAACGGAAATAAGAACTAATTTTCGGCATTCAACGCCCTCATCAGGTTCATTCGTGTGATGGTAATAAAATCCAGCAGTATTGTGCTTTGATAAGAGAATCCTTCTTTATTTCTTGTGTGTGTTTGAAAATGCTGCTCAAAAGGAATCTAAATTCTCTGAAAAAGTTTGATAAGTGGACCACTGGTGAGAGAAATGAATTTCTGTAATACCCATGAATAGTTCTTTTTGTAACAAATGTCCAGTTCTTTTGAAGTATTTCAACCTGTTATACTGCCGTTTCATGTTCATGAAGAACACATGAGATCCAGTACAAAGAAATTAAGCAACTGTCAAACTGAGGCTACCACAGAAATCATGTTTTTTTTTAACCCAATTTTTTGTTGTTTCGTGCACGAAATCCTTCCACATCCATTTAACAAATGTATTTCAGGTTAAAATGGGCGGATGCATAATGTCCAAAAAATTGCACTGACATGACTTAAATGAGAATGATAGGAATTAACAAAACTGATTGACCATTTTCTCACTACATTCAGCTCAGCAGGTGACTTACCATCTTTAATTGTCAGTATCTTGGTTTCTACTCATGGCAGAACAAATGTTTTTTCACCAATGAATAAGAAATGAAAAAGTGTTAAAGTAACACAAATAACTATATATAGGCTCAAAACCTGACCAGTACCTGACTGCAACATGTCCCATCTCATACTACAAAAAGCATACATAAGGCAGAGGAAACTTTGACAATAAATGGCACAAACATAAAAAAAAAAACCACATCTGAGCAAAACAGATTCAACTGCATTCCAGTAATGAAGATTTACAAGCCCAGAGCCAATGAACACACCAGCTCCCATTTTTTTCCCACATTGTCAGTAGTTTAATTTTATTTCTTTTTTCTTTCTTTCATTGGTTGTTTGTACATTTAGTTTTCATTGAGTTTTTTTTTTTTTTTTAATGTACCCTATCTTAACCTTTATGGCTTAGTTGATTAATCTGTTGAGTGTTGGATTTATGGCAGTTGATGAACACACAAGCATCGATTGAATCACTGATACTTTCTACTCAACATCAACATTTTTCCTGCCTAGACTCTGTGAGTTCGCCCTCGCTGCTGGCCTCACCTGAAAGATGATGATGTAAGTCCAGAAGACGAGGAAGCCCTGGTACAAGGGGCTGTACTGCTCCAGATCTCCGAAGGCAATGAAAGGCACAAGGTTGGTGTTCTCCGTCAAGTTGCTGTAGTCGGCCAGCCAGATGCCACTACCTGTGGGACAGAACAAACACAGTTTAATGCACATTAACTGGCAGGATTATACAACCTGTCACTAATGATGAAATGGAACAAAGACTTCACTACCTTGACTCACTCCACAGAGTCCTTTTAAGTCAATGATGACAAATATTTTACAGTTTGCTGCTGCAGTGAAATGGACAGGACGGTCACTTTTCACCCAACAGTCACATTAAATTTTCAAACGTGCACACGCTAAACAACATATCTCTAGTTAACCACTTCCAATAACATATAAACTATTTGAACAAAATCCCTACCCATTGAATAATTGGATAATAATTGGTGTTCTCAACACAATGAGCACTTTTTATTGAAAATGACAATCTACAATCTCAGATTCACTAACAACCAATAGCTCAGTGTTTTGTTGTTTTTTTCACTAATTGGGGGGAAAAAAAAAAGTCAAAAATATTTACTTGGTTCACTGGACAGCCTAACTAGCAATTGTCCCATGAAAAGAAATTTTAGAGAAATGTTTCTCAGAGAGAACAAAGAATTCCATTGACACAAAAACAGATAGCTGTGTCACCTTCCAGTTCAAACAGAACTCAAAAGCCAGCTAAGTTAAGTGACAGAGTAGCAGAGAGAGAAGGTGTGCGCTGACCTATAGCACAGAAGAAGCACATGAAGAGCAGCAGGATGACACACCAGATGACATCACGGTTGATCTTGGCCTCCAGCTTGCTGATCTTGTAGCGAGGACCTCGGTTGTTCAGCATGGCCTTGGTCTCAGGACCTGGACAAGTTTATAGAGGCATGAGATCAGTGACATGACAGCAAAGATACCATACAGATAAGACCAGACACTCTCTTTTTCACATAACTAATAAATATGTGCACAGCTATGCCCCTCCAGCATGTACAGAGTTTTCTTCATGTCATTCAAAAATGTGTGCTGCACCACATACGTTACTAGTTTTGTATTTAAGACTTGGATCAATATGTACTTTAACTCTTCTTTCTAGATCATTTAGGGAAAATGAAAAAAAAAATGCATGTCATGGTCCTAGAATTTATGTAATCAATATTTGCACACCACTGCCCTCCTCTTCTTGGTTTCATGATTGCTACCACTGTTGTTTATAGACTGGACACTCTCAACACTTGGGGGCGCTGCATGTCACAGTAAAACACAAAATTGGCCTAGTGTCCTGTCCTATCTGTACAGTGTCTTTGATGGTGGTTCGATCTCTCTCTCTGACTTAGACTGGGACCGTCAGTAACACTTAACTGTATCACTCATAAGATTATCAAAGTACAAGATGGATGCATAAGATTACTAGCATTTTTTCTGATACATCCACAATGAATTCATTGTAACAATATGGTGGCTTCAGGTAGCCTGCTCTCACTACAGCTAAACTCTGACCTGATAACTGTAACATTATGTTTCTGTATCTATGTATCTCTCTATATGGAAACGTAAATATTTACTGATGTCTTACATACACTGGGAGAGTGGCCATCCTGTGTTAGACCGTATTACTACATTCCCGCGGATGCAACTACAACCCGATTCAGTGTGGAAATAAAAAAGATCATAGTAAGGCTATTTGGTCCTAACCTCTCAAAAATGAATTAATGGACTTAATTATATTATCCAGGTGATAAAATGCCTTCATTGATTGTTCTAATTTACATCTCCTGCTGTCAGTCATAAGTGGCTGGATAGGATTACATGTCAGGAATGCGAACTGGTTTAGGTGAAACAAACAGCAAAGAGGGATGATCTGTAACTTTGAGGCTAAATACACACAGAGACAGAAAAACTTAACTAAACAACAGCAATCTGCATTGTCAATCCTACATGGGTAAAGGAGATGAGATGTTAAATTAGGTGATATGACCAGCGACCAGGGCAAATGAGTCGGACGTCACGCCGGGCAATGAAGATAAACGGGTGTTTTTGGTCGTTTTCAACTTCTTTGCAACTAGGATACTAGCTGTTTTTTTTTTTTTTTTTACAAAACGTCAATTTAACATTATTTTAATCTGAAAAAAAAAAAAAAGAAATATTTTGGTATCATAGTCGAAAAATAGTGAAAAACGGTAAGAAACGGCCGTGACTTGAACTCATCTGGCGTGACTTGCGACTCATTTGCCCTGGGCAAAAGACATATATAATCTATTCCTAATATTTTCAGTCAGGCAACTCTTAGCATGACTGACAAAGCATGTGTGTTGTAATCTATAGGGCATCATATTCATAACATACTGTAACCCTATTCATAACATACTGTAACCCTATTCATAACATACTGTAACCCTATTCATAACATACTGTAACGGACACTGAACAATTATGATTAATTAGCCTGAACATGATTCTAGTCATGGTTAAATATGGACACACAAAAAAAAGAAAGGAGGCAGTCCAGTGCTCTCATCAGGACTGAAATTTACATTTAGACCACAACATTGCATTGTTGCTGATTAATACAATCTATCTAGATAAACCATAAGTCCCTCAGTAAAGCTTGCAGTCTATTTCTCAAGTTTATCCTCCTTCCCAGGTCCCCCCAATGATGTATATGCATGTCACTTTTAATGACAGACTATGCTGTCTAAACCTCCCATTTTCAAAGAGTTTTGTATTTTATATCTCAGGTATAAATTTATCTACATAAACCAAATGTTGCTCAATGTCTGAATGTTACATTTAAAGCAGAACTTATCTGTCCTGAGTTCACGTCCTCATCATCCCTCATGATGCTGTAGTTCATTTTTAAAGCACGCTCCATCTCCCCAAACTGTAAGTGTAAATTTTCTACAACTATATATTTCACTTCTAAACTACAACACGTAGGTTTAAACGTTTGTGCCACAACATTGAACTGAGTTTAAAAATTTGTGTCTAATCCATATCACATTGCTATGACAATGACCACAACTGATCTGTCTAAACCACATAGAGTACAACAAATCAACAGATTTTATCTGTCTAAATCACACCAAAACTATTTGTCTACTCTAAACCACAGAGAATTTATCTGTCTAAACACAGAATTTATCTGTCTAAACCACACAGAATTATATCTCTATAAACCACAAAGAATTTGACTCTCCAAGCCCCACAGAATTTATCTGTCTATACATAACAGAACTTATCTAACCCACACAGAATTCATCTTTCTAAATCACTGCACACAGAATGCATCTCTCTAAACCACATAACATTTATCACTCTAAACCACACAGAATATGTCTCGCACCCAGGGCAAATCAGCTGGAAGTCGCGCTGGGACATTTTGAGTTACAGCCACTTTTAACTATTTTTCGGCTCAGATACCTCATTTTTTTCTCTTTTTTTTTTCCAGGTTAAAAAGGTTAAATTTTCATTTCGTGTAAAAAAAAAAAAAAAAAGAAAGAAAGAAAAATGTTGGTACCCGAGTGAGAAAATAGTTAAAAACCGTCCTAGATCAAAATTGCTCAACGAGACGTTCAACTCATTTGCCTTGGGTTTGAGACACATCTCTCTCTAAATCACACAGAATTTCTCACTCTAACACATACAGAATTTATCTATTTAAACCACACTGAACTTGTCTCTCTAAACCACATCAGAACTTATCTCTCTAAACCACATAAGAAGTTGTCTCTCTAAACCACATCAGAACTTATCTCTCTAAACCACATCAGAACTTATCTCTCTAAACCACATCAGAACTTATCTCTCTAAACCACGTCAGAATTTATCTCTCTAAACCACATCAGAACTTATCTCTCTAAACCACAAACTGATACTGACGCGAACTTCAACCAGATGCCCGTATTCTACTCTTCAGGCAAACTTACCAGCATAAACCACAAGTCCCTCCACAAAGTCCGTGTTCCTGATCACACAACCTCGGAGAAGCAAGTTGGAGTTATTGAGAGTTGCAGAATCCTGACCCATATTTCTGAAATGCACAAATTTAACACAGACATAGACTTAGCAGTGGGCACTTTGTTTGTTTATGTTAGGGCTAAACGGCACATCAGCAAAATAACGGCCATATTGTGCCCAACACAGTA
Organism: Peronia verruculata; assembly: GCA_038406235.1. Taxonomy (NCBI): domain Eukaryota; kingdom Metazoa; phylum Mollusca; class Gastropoda; order Systellommatophora; family Onchidiidae; genus Peronia; species Peronia verruculata. The sequence continues at coordinate 1,669,740 of JBCAUA010000019.1, read as the reverse complement.
GGAACATTTACACAGTAAAATTCTGAGCAAGGTATATATAGACAATGATCAAGGTATATATAGATAAAATGTAGCCCTGAACGGACAATGCGTTTATCAGTTGTAACAGGATATCAAAGTATTTATATAAATTTGGGTTATCAAATATTGTATAACAAAACTAAAAGATAGATGTAAGCAGTTGGCACCTGAACTCGAGGACTGTAAAAGCATTCATTTCAAAGACTCATCAGCGTTGGCAAAGTATCACAAATAACAAGTGCAAAAGAACAGTCACAGTCAACCTCAAATGTGATCCAATGAAATGTGGTCCAATGACCCCGCTGATGCAAGGAAAGGAAGACTGAAATCTCACATAGCTATGGTGGAAATGTATTTTGTTCATATGTGTGTGCATTTTTTTTAAAGTTCTGCTCTAAGGGAATCAACCAATGAACTATTGCAGTGAAAACTGACAATTATTTCTCATAAGTGTTTTTTATAAGTATTCAAAGAATGATCACCTAGTTCAATACAAAACAACAGAAACTTTTGAAATTTCAAACTTTTGAAATGAAGGCTTCCCACAAGTTCATACCACAATTTACTGATCTATGTGTGCCAAGAATTTCTTAAATATTTATTTTTTCACTGTTAAGGACACCAAGCGCTGCATTACAAAAGAAAGCAGACATATTTTTGTCCATTTACAGATTCATCTCCTTCTCTCTATCTGTAGGTTTCAAGAAAAATCTCTGGATGGATTTACATTTAGCAGATAAACGATAAAAAAAAAAGACAATAACAGAAAATGCCAGAGATGGGAATACAATGTACTTACATGAACCCTTTAAAGGAATAGATCTCTGCATTTGGTTGCTCCACATCTACAGTGTAGTAGAACATTGTAGGATCAAAGTCCTTGTTCTGCAGATCAAATAAAAAAAATAATAATAAACAATAATATATCACTTACATGCAAATAAATGAATGAGATACATTCTACTAGAGAAAGTGTTCCTTGGTTCAGTCTCCTAAATGCTGCTGTTAGTTCAACTTAAAGGTGGACACAAGTGAAAATTCAACAACTGTAAATATGGCCTACTGCAATGGTTTTAGGGGGGGCAGGTAAGCCAACCATATTCTGACAGACATTTAACAAACAAAAAGTATCAAAATTGTATAATCGATGGTGACAAAACTGGATTTCAAGAGAAAGAAAAATGCACTTTTATAATCTTAATATCTCAAAAAGTTCGGAAAATATATTGAAAAATTCTCTTTTATTGAATCTTATTTGACACCTGGGTAGTACCAATTTTTAACAGCAATAGGATTTGTTGCCAGATGCAAATGTCGTATGAGACTCTCAAATGTACATTCCTGGACAGACTAATATTAGAAATGACTTGTGCAAATTATTGCTGGACCCACTAGTTATAGTTTCTGAGATTTTAAGATTATAACAATCATGGGAAAAAAATAATAATTTTTAAAACAGCAACCAAAGTCATACCCTATGTTTGGGATGCTTCAAAAACTTTATATTGCACCCTTTCTTTATAATCCAATCCACAAGTATTGTTTTTTTAAAGTAGGAACAATAATCAATGAAAGTTGAATAAAATCTAATGGTACCAAAATTTGACCCAGATTCGATTTTTCTCTGCTGCATCTCCCCATAAGATCTAGCAAATAAAAATGTTTATTTCAAGGACTTAGTCACACAACAGACATACTTTGTAGCTTTACCTCCCTATGCATTCATAAATAATCATTTATTTCATCACAATTTATAAGGCCTACATCAGTCTTTAACAAATATTACAACTTTTATTCTCTCTACCGACCAAATGGCAGGAGAAAAGTAAAAGTCTTCTGAAAATATCTTTCATATTAGAAACACAATCATTTATATCCAAACAAGCAATCTTTTTCCATAAATTCCACTCTATCAGCCATACCCTACCAATACGAGGACAATTTTTGACAACTGAAAATGTTACTCACTTCAGACACTGAGGCAAATGCCTCAACAATCTGCCTCTGTTTGAGATTGGATTCTCCATCAATATTACTGGTCTCCACGTGGCAGATGCCTTGAGCATCACTTGAGCGCAGAAACAGAATATCAGCTGGTATTATCTCATTACAGGACAGGTGGACGAAATCTCCTGGGTGTATACTTGACCATGATTTCTTGACATATCTTTTCTCTGTACTGTAATTAGAGACAGCCATGCAATGATTGACCTTACATTTTTACAAGATAAAAAAAAAAAAAAAAAGTAAACTAAACATGGTACTTACTTCATTTTCATCAAATTCAGCATTAAGCTTTTCACAACTATGTTTTGTCAGAAATGAAAAAGGGTGAAATACCGTACAGCCCGCACACTTCACAATCAACCATGCACCCCATACATACTACTACTTTACCATCAATTTGCAAGACCAATTATACTAACTCGTAACTGTTATGTTTTGGTTGATCCTCTTTTTTTCGTCGGACCTAGGCTATATGTTAGCGTTAGGATGGACTTGTGCTCGTCGAGGGTCCCAGCAGGTTAAGCCAGCGGGGTTGTTCTAGGCTACTGTTATTTAGTGGCGGGCCATACGGTATTTCTCCCATGTAAAATAGATCTATGTTTAAACAATGTTGGCCAAATGACAACATTCTAGTCTTAGGAAACTAGAAACAGAAATATTGAAAATAATTTCTATTCTAATTTTATTCAAGTTTCAGAAATTGACAATATGCTCATATAGTCATACAGTTATTAAACCCATTATTTCAATAAACTTTATTAGTGGCTAGAATGCTTTGATTTGAAATATGAAGAGGTGGTATTCTGGTATATAAGTTATAGGGAACTTACACTGAGAATACTCTGCAGGTGTGGTTATTCACTTTTTTATCTGAGCGATACCGCCGAATATCTTCAAATGCATCTTTCACAGCTGTGACAAACAACACAAACAAGACTGGAAGAGCTGCCACTTCCTTGGCAAAAGCCTGAACTTGGGGAATCCAATTCAGTGCCACAACGAAAATGAAATAAATATTGGCAAAACGATGAAACTGCTCAAATAAATTTTTAGGTAAAAAAGTTAATACAGTATATCGAGTAGTCCTGATAAAATTGCCACAATATCCATGGTTGGGGTGAGCCTTGGTCTTGATGTCGATAAGTTCGTCTACAGTGTGATTTGGCACAACTGGTCGGAAAGTGGGTTTCACATCTCTCCCAGGTAAACAGCTGTTCAAGAAATTTCCCATCGTGGCTGACTGTAATGTTCCTCTCTCAGCTACAAAAAGCTAGGTCTGATATTCATGAAGTGAACACATTGTTGGAGAGATTTTATTCCAATCTCACTGCTTCCTACAAAGGCGGCAACGTGGGCTTCAAAGACTGTTGAACATACTTGATGACTGCCAGATCACACTGGTGCTGTGACTTTCGAAAATAAGGCCCAAACTTGTGCCTTAGAATCTATAGATTTTCGTCCATGAAAGACGACAACTTCTGAATAAAATTTCAATAGTCGAGCTGTGAATCCAGACCTACATTATGCAATGTTCAATGAAGTTTGGGTACCACGGATTCATATGGATATGGCACATCCGTCTCAAGCCTCATAAAACAATCATCAAATTAGTTCGTTTGGCCCATCTCCAGAACGAATGACAGACTCTCAAAGACTACTCTAACCGGGAATATAGACACCAATAATTCACGATGTTGGTTCTTTCTCACGTAGGGAATCTAGGCTGTCTTTTCGTTTCAACTCCGAATGGAATTTCCACATACCATAGTCATTGTCCTGTTGGCAACGGAGTGTATGTTGTTACTGCTTCCTGATCAGGTTCAGCTTGCAACATGGAATTTCATTGGACAGAAATTAGAACTTGGTCCAATCAAAATCACTGTTTCCACTTTTCAGTCAGATGCTTCAACATGGCGGATGAGAAGTGGGAGTCGGCCTTTGGTGTTTTGAGCAAAGTTTCCCCCAATGATCTAGGGAATGTAAGTTGTCCAGTTATCGTTCGAAAAATTACCTGTTGCGAAGCAGACATCAATTCTATAGTTAATTTTCATACAACTTTTTTTTGTCTCTCTTTCTCTCTCTTTTTTTTTTTTTCCAAACCAAACTCTCCACAGGACGCTGAGCCAAAAGCCTGAGCGGAGCTCCATCACAATGTTCACCATAGAAGATTCTATTAGATTCTAGCCTAGATAAAATTTACCTAACTCTAGATCTAGTTGGATGTAGGCTTAGAAATGAGTGATCTCTCTCTCTCTCTCTTCGAATTTGAAAGTTCATATGTATTTGCTGTATAGCTTTTTTGTTTCCTTCACAACCTTACATCACGGTTTATCGTCTGTGCTGCAAAGTCCACGCCTCTGTTTTTCCCGAACCTAGGGGAATCCCCTTCTGATCTCCCGAGAATGATTAATACCTCATTTGAATGCAGGAACGGGATTTCACGAGATTTACTTTTAGGCTGAGTAGCTAAAAATAGAGGCGCGGACTTCGGAGCAATGTATATACTGTCACAGCTTATATTACAGGGATACATCTATCGTGTCATTTAAAATAAATGTTTATAAATAAAATAAAATAAGTACATTGTCATGAGTTCAGTGATTAATGTAGTTAAGTAGGCGGCACGACCGCTCTTTAGTGGTCCCAACCTCTCGCGCAGCCCCGAAATACAAATGGCACACATTGATACTGTAAGTCACTTAAGCTATTAGAAATTTATTCCATATAGCAAACAATAGAATAACCCCACTGGCTTAACCTGCTGGGACCCTTGACCAGTGCAAGTACACCCTAACGCTAACATGTAGGTCTGACGAGCGGGTGACGGTCCTCCCTAATGCAAACGTGTGAAACCCTCGACCAGTGCAAGTCCACCCTAATGCTAACATGTAGGTCTGATGAGCAGGTGAAGTCGTCCCCAGCGCTAAAATGTAGTCAGTATGTGCCATCTGTGCTTTTGGGCTGTGTGAGTAGGTCAGTACCACTAAAGAACAGTAGTGCCTAGTAAGCCATATAACATATAATTATAATGTAGACACTGAACATGATGATTAGGTCATTGCAATATCTTTTCAAAGTTTGACTTCAGGGTGATAAACCTTATGATATAACTTGAATAGAATTCTTGGTCAAAATTCTTTAAATGTTAGGAATAACAACTGTGTAACTACAACAAGCAGCTCATGATTTAAAAAAAAAAAATGTTACCATTTCTAGATGTGTCTTTCTATAATTTGTCAGTCTGAAATTTTCCGCACAGATTTGTCATCTGGTTGCTGAGAGCATTTGCAGAGATGGAGTGATTTCCCCAGAGAAGTTTTTAGCTACATGGTCACTGGAAGAATGGTGGCAAATCAAATCAACACTTACAGATATCATGAGAAAGGCAGTTGGAAAAGGATGGACCAAGGAGGAGGCAAGAGTCCTTTGTTTGATGGTTTCCATATCAATCTTGCTGTAACATCTGCAAATCTATTGTTTGAGAAATGAGGTTGATATATATATACAATCGAGTCCACTCAAACTGAATTCTTCTAATCCGAATCTCTGATAATTCTAGTAAAAACGAAACAATAGCTCTTTTTTCCTCTTTGTGCCCCTTAAATATCTCTTGCATAATGCATAGCAATCCCCGTGAGGTCCCTTTAAATCGAACCAGTCAGCACCACCCTAAAGGTAAAAATTGGCTTTTGTTCTCTCCACGTGGCTCTCAATGCAGAAAACTGCAGAGACAGCATCACAGATGGGGCGAGAGGGATTAGGCAATTAATTTACATAAACGTATCGTGAATGTGCCCTACACCATATCTAGACCCCCCCTCTGGAATTTTCCATAAGCCTTTAGTTGTTGCTACAGCATTCTCTCTGAGTCACATCTGGTATAAACAAAAATGAAATCGTGATGTAGTACACATCATATCATACTACGCACACATGAGATCTACACCGTTCTGCTCAAACTGCGTAAAAGGTATCTCAGACACGTTCGATGACACAATATTTCCGCAGGCCAGTATATGCACGCTCACAACCACACTTGCATAGGCTCAGTGTATACAATCACGATATGCTAAATAATATTGCTCTCAGCACACACACGTGTGAATCTCTGATAATTCTAATAAAAACGAAACAATAGATTTGTCTCCCTCTTTGTGCCCATTGGATGCCTCTTGGATAATTTGAAGCCATCGTCGTGAGTTTCCTTAAATCGAACCCGTCAGGGCCATCCCAAAGGTAAAAATCGGCTTTTGTTCTCTCCACTTGGTTCCCGCCCAACGGGGAAAACAAACACCATCACGGATGGGGTGAGAGGGATCAGGCAATTAATTTACATAAATGTACTGTGAATATGCCCCGCTCCGTGGCTTCAAGTAGTCCTATGCCTATGTGTTTGGAGTGAGAGCAGCGTACAAGAAACAGCAATGCCAATCGATAATCAAGCATCCTCGCAGAGCCTTACGCTGTTATAGTACAGGTAGACAGGGTCATACGTGTATGTATGCTGCTATTACAAAACTTTGTGTGTAGACAACCAAAGGCGTTGCGCCTAGTGCCTGTATTACAATCACTGCGTGGTGGTATAGCTCTAGTCAGTATAAAATTTACATTGTGCTCTTTCACCTGTGGTTGACTAGCTTTATTTTATAGACTACATCTATGCGATGGCTTCCTCTAAGCCATTGAAGAGAAAGAAGACGGCTTTTTCCATTGAGTCGAAAATGGAAATGTTGCCGTAAATAGACAGAAATGCGATGTCCAAGAAGTCCATAGCTGAAAAGTATGGCATTCCCCTAAATACACTTGACAATATTTAAACATCGGGAACATGTGAAGAAAGTGGCAGCCTCCTTATTTTCTTTTTCCCCCATTGGCAATTCAAGAGTTGTTTCCTTGTCAAAAAACTGGAAGACGAACTCTCATGAATGGAACCCATGAGGATGGTCCCGGCAAATTTGATTCAAGCAGACTCGACTGTATTTAACCATGTATGGTTACAGTAAGAAGCAGTAAGAAGTGTTTGTTAACTGTGGTTTCATAAAAACTACCATTGACAATAAATGCATGACAATGCAACAATCATTCCAAAAAGATCTGAGATGAATTAAGGTAGACAATTGAATAAAATTTCATGATGAAAGGAGTTTGGGTAAGCTGTGAAACAGTGTTAATGTATTTCAATTTTCAAAGCAATACAATATAATTTTGTGTTAAAGTGATATGATTATTACTGTTGTTGTTATATCACCAGATTGCAACAGCACTCGGTTCACTTGATGCCTCTTTCAAGAAGGTGATTTGTGATGCTGTCACTGTCCATGAAGATGCTCTAAGAAAGAAAATGCTGCAGGAAACAACAGCTGTCTCACATGCTGTGTTAGATGATTTTGACTGGAAGTTAAAGGTAAGAATACTCTGTGCTGTCAGAGTTCTCATAGATATAGAGAAAATCAGGTCATTTGCAACAGTGCTGCTATTTCACTACAAAGGCAATCTGTAAACTCTTTCTTGATTCTGTTTGAGTTCTCAGATTTCATATATATTTTAGTGAATAATTCAGAGTTAAAATACATAATCTATAGGACTAAAATATTACAGTCCTACTTTCACAGACTAAGAAGAAACAAATTTTTTTTTTTAAACCATCTATACAAGAAAATTTGACAACAATCTGACAACATAGCATCAAAGGCCTACTTTGCAAGGTGATAACCTCAGGACAGCTAAATATGAGAATTAGCTGAATTATTGCCCTTTATAATGGTGCCATTGTTAATTTTGTGCAATTTTTCACGGCTTTGTTTTCAAGTTTAAAGAGAAGTGGGTCAGCAAAGTCTCACATTCATTTAACTGCGGAGTGTAAGAATTGTCCCTATGGTCTATGGTCTCTCTCAAACAAGATTATCAATAAAATAATTCTACTTGTAAGTCACATACATTTAGAAGATAAAGGTAATCAAAGAAAAAGACATTGGAAGTTTAAAAATGTTTTTATTTCAGGCATAACAAACATCTATGAGGAGAGATATATAAGAAAGGAAAAAAAAAAGGTTTTCTGACAATTTTTTGCTATGCTTAAAATTTTTCCATCAAGCCAAAGTGAGCATTTGTGGCAGCTAGTTTTAGCACATGAGGTATAAATGCCTATCAGAACAAGGATGTCTTTATTCTGGTTATACTGAGGTCAGCACAGGTACTCTTGTGTAAAAATTTGACATTGGTATTTAGTTCTAAATAAGGACTTTCATATTAATTTTGTCTTGTTATCAAAGAGTTTATATACACCTAGAGGTCACACTCGGTTATTTGACCTAGCCATAAATAGAAACCCGGCAGCCATCTTTGCATACGGCAAGTGTTTGTTTACACAAGTTAAGGCCTTGATAAAAGAAGTAATTTTAGTCAGAAGGATCTGTTTTTTTCCACTTCGAAAACAGTATGTTGTGCACATGTGTCGTTTTTTATTTTTTTTTTTTTTTTTTTTTAAAGTAAGGAGGCATATGCAAGGAATATCTTTAAATTTAAGCAGTGCATTAATAGTTTCAGTGACAGATGCTGCAGTAGAGAGAGAGAAAGAGAGAGAAACTTATTTTTCATGCCTCAATATAAACTAGGCTGGTAAATTTCTGCACATATTGCCATAACTGGGGTCTTATGTATGAAGCACAGTGTTAAACATGAATGACATTCCAAAATATTTAAGTTCCCGATTATTGTTTGTGTTTGGTTTTTTTTTTTTTTTTTGTGATCCTCCTCTTAAGACAAGTCCTGCATAATTCAGCTGCCAGTAATTTATTTGCTGAAAAGACTGACATGGCCTAATACAAAACAACTGACTGTAAATTAGACTCCCTTGGTACACCACAGCACTTTTTTCTTGCTACATGTTTATCTTTTGTCTTGTTTCTGAATATTTATAAAGCATTTGTTTATAAAAATACATGTATGTTCATTATCTTTTTCCACTCAGACTTTCATTTCCTCCTTTCTTGTGTCTGTTAGCAGTTTTAGATATGGCTCAACCAAATCCATTAAGTCTGCTCTTTCTAATATTTTCCCAGTAATCTCTGTTCATTATATCTGAAAGGCCATGTTATTTTAGACTTGGACTATAACTCAATAATTATTTAAGTAAAGATAGGAGTTAAATGGGTTGAGGGAGCAGTAGTGACTGCTGTTTAATGTAGACAGTTAAAAAAGAAATGAGGAGCATTTTGATCTCTCTCTTTCCTTCGGTCACTTGCGCATGCGCTGTCTCTATGTTTGCGCTCTGTCTCTTCCGAGGTAGGCTTGCAAAAGTTAGCCGCCATCTTTGTTTCACCTACCAACAATGCCGTGGCAAGACTCACGTAATGCAAGTCCAATCTCTAGTGCATTATAACCTTTTTCCTTGTCACCGATACAAAATACATGTTTGTCATAAGATTGTATTACACAGCTTTGTGCTTCGTACAGAAAGTGTTTAATTGATTTTGAACAATATTTTTCATCAGGCAGTTTTGTTTATTTTTTTTTTAAATTTCAAGTGGTTTTTAACTCATTCTGTCCTAGGCCTGCCGCTAGCCACAGTGTCCTGGTCCTAGAGCTGCCGCGAAGCCTACACACAAAATTCATTGATCACATATGGGCGACAAATAAATCCTCATTTGGCTACTACTGACACATAATAACCCGAGTCATGATATGAAGGCTGCTGGGGGATTATAATTGTGAAAAAAAAAAGCTTATCTGAAATCAAAATATTATAAATCATTGAAATAGTTTGAAAACAACCAGGCCTACCTCGGGCATTCCTGGATGTAGTCTTTGAACCAGGGCTTCATCTTCTAGATCCACATGTTCGTCTCTAAATCTAAATCTTGACTAGATCTACCTTCCTCTGAATCCGAATCACTAGATCTAGATCTCACATCATGTCATTTTGATTAAAATCAGCATTCTCTGCATCTAAATAGAATCCATCTAGATTTGCCGAGCACATCCTGGATTTTCCAGGTCCATTTTCAAGACATTTTAGCACGTTATTTGGTTGCTTTGGCATCAAATTCTAAAGGAAAACATGCCATTGCAATGCTCATGTAGTGCTAGGACAGCCACAGTTTCATATTTACCAGTTCGCAAATAGAAATAGGTGAAAGCCCGTTTGGTACAACCATTATGAACTATCTCGTAGCCCGGATCAGTAGTCATGACGAGATAACTCGTAGCCCGGATAGAATGAGTTCAGCAGATTCCACTGTATAAGTGATCTAATGATGGCACAGGGATTCACACACAAGGATTCGCTTTAACTGTTGTATAAATTCAGGATATGCAGTTGTAGGGTTAAGTTCAAGCTGAAAATTGCTGCTACTTACATACAACTGTACCAGTCTTTTCTTCACACAGCTGTGTACTCATTCACTTTCTGCTATCTCATTGCCATTACCTGAGGTCTGGAGTGTGGCATTATCATCTGGCACTAAACGGACAACCTGGCAGGCTGGCAACCTAGGGCGGAAGGGAAAATAACTCTAGCATTTTGCGAACGACATCACTTCCGATAACGGAGAACGACGTCACTCCTGAAAACGGATGGTCGTCACTTGTGAAAACGAACAACGAAGGCAAGACATTCAACATGGTGGCAGCGGATTTATAGAACCCAAATCTGAAGTGTTTCATGGACATTGTGCTTCATCTACCAAAACAAACTAAAACTCTGTGTTTCTGAATGAACTTTAAAAGGAAGTACATACACATTGAAAGGTAGGCTTGTGACATTATCTTGCAAACAAGACTCGAATCTAGATCTAGATCAGTCCTCATGGCTACTGCAGAGGACACCACAAAACCGGTCATCGCAGGCATCAAACTACCAGGCAAACTGGTACTGGGGTCAAATCCAGGGGACAACTGGAAACTGTTCAAACAAAGGTGGAGTACCTATGCCCTTCTTTCACGTCTAGAGAACCTAGACCAAAAATTTCAAGTTGCACTATTCCTTCACAGCTTAGATGATGAAGCCCTCAGAATCCACAACGGGTTTCATTACGCCACAGACAATGAAGAATGTTGCTCGAAGAGATAATTTCCAAGTTTGATGACTTTGTCATCGGAGAGGAAAATGAGAGGTACAAGCCCTTCCAAAGAAACCAGACGCATGGGGAAACCGTTGATACATTTCTTGCCGACCTTAGGCATCTAACCAAAAGTTGCAACTTTTGTCAGGATTGCAGGGACTCCTTAATTCAGGACAAAATTGTGACAGGCATCAATGACCAACAGGCTTGGACCAACCTTCTGAAAGAAAGACACCTGACCCTGGAAAAATGCATTGATATTTGTCGCTCGGTAGAAGATACCACAACTCAAGGCAAAGTTTTCCAGTACTTTAAATCAGGGGAAATCGAGGCAGTACGTTCCAGAAGCCAAGCAAACAATCCCAAATCACAGCGACCCAGCACACGGATGCAACCAAAACCTGATAGATCTGAATTTACTGAACCCAACTTACCCACTTGTCAATATTGAGGCTATGTCTACCACTCAAGATCTCAATATCCAGCTCGCACAGCCAGATGCAACACCTGCAACAAAATGGGCCATTATCAAAGCGTTTGCAGGTCAGGAACCAGACCATCCAACTACCAAACCAGACCTGGGTACAACAACTCATCAAGACAGGTGACAGAAGTACAGTGAGATGGAAACTCTGACTCAGGATCCCTGGGGGAAGTCTACCAACTTACTTCAGAAGAGGATGACTGGACAGTTGCGATTCAAGTGGACAACGTTCTCCACCCTTTTAGGCTGGACACAGGTGCATCGGTTTCCATCATGGATGAAAAAGACTTTGTGGCTCACAGTGGACTACAGAAACCTGACAAGATTCTTCGCGCCACAGGAGGCCAAAATCTACAGGTACTAGGGTGTGCAGAAAAGACCCTGAAGTACAAAGACAGGAGTCTTGTGGAAAAGATCTATGTTGTAAAAGGGCAAGAGCAGACGTTACTCAGCCGTATCCCATGCGTCAAACTGGGGTTGGTGAAAAGAATAGAAGAACTAGAAGAGTCGAGACCGGACTTCAGGGCAGAATTTCCCAGTCTTTTCAAAGGCCCCGGACAGTTGAAACAACCTTACACCATCAAGTTACGTAAGGGTGTCGAACTATTACACATCTACATGCCAAGGAAAATAGCACATCCTCTCTTGCCCAAGGTCAAAGCACAGCTTGATCAGATGTTGGACCAGGGAGTTATTTTGAGAGTGACTGAACCTACTGATTGGTGTGCAGGCATGGTGGTCGTCCCTAAACACAACGGTTCAATTCGCATATGTGTTGACCTGGCTTCTCTCAACAAAGCAGTCAAGCATGAAGTCCACCCGTTGAGATCCGTAGATGAAGACCTTGCACAGTTTGCAGGCAGCAAAATCTTCACAAAGCTACATGCAACGTCCAGTTTCTGGCAAATTCCGCTATCAGAAGAATCACAGAAATATACAACATTCTTGACACCCTTCGGAAGATATTGCATGAATAGACAACCTTTTGGCATTTCATCAGCTTCCGAAGTCTTTCAGAGTACCATGACAGAAATCCTCCGTGACCAAGACGGCGTAGTGTGCCACATTGACGACATTATTATTCATGTGCGACATCGACGACATTATTATCCATGCCCCAGATCAAGCGACTCACGACAAGCGAGTACGAGACGAGATCAAATGCCTTCAAGATGCAGGACTCACACTGAACGACAAATGCTCCTTCTCCAGGAAATTTCTCTGGCATATTATTGACGCTTCAGGCATCCGAGTGGATCCAGACAAAGTAAAAGCTATAATGGACTTCCCACCACCTCAAAATGTCACAGAACTACAGAGATTCTTGGGCATGGTTAACCAAATGACCAAGTTTGCTCCAGGATTAGCTGCCATGACAAACCCTCTGCATTCACTCCTGAAGAAAGACAATCAATGGACATGGGAACACTCACAGGAGAATGCTTTCCAAGCTATCAAGCAACAGCTAACCACAGCCCCAATGTTGGCACATTACTCCCCAAAACTCAAAACCATCATCGCAGCTGACGCAGGGACTGGGAGCGGTCCTAATGCAAGTCCAGACAAATGGTACCAGAAAGCCTGTGTGCTACATATCTCGAACCTTAACTAATACGGAAATGAGATATGCCGTCATAGAAAAGGAGGCACTGGCAGCTACATGGGCATCCGAAAGACTTAGTGAATACGTACAAGGCCTACAGTACTGCATAGAAACTGACCACAAACCCCTTGTCCCTCTTCTCATGACAAAAGATCTTTCCAAGTTGCCTCCACGTATCCTGCAGTTTCGCCTTCGACTCGCTAAATTCAACCCAGAGGTTGTTCACATCTCAGGAAAAGGCCAGATCACAGCAGACACTCTCTCAAGAGCCCCTACAAACATTCCAGGCGTGGCAGACATCTGTTTCCACCAAGAAGTTCAGGCCATGGAAGAGCAAACCTTCAACTCGCTTCCAGCAAGCTCACACAGAATAGCAGAAATAATAGCTCATCAAAAGGCTGACTCAGAGATTGCAGAAGTCCGAAACTTTTGCATCATTGGATGGCCGACATACATACCTGCCAACACACTTCTGAAACAATATTGGACAAACCAAGGACATTTCTCAATCGTGAATGATCTCCTTCTCATCGACGACAAAATTGTCATCCCTTGCAATTTGAGAATAGATAATTTGAACTGCCTCCATGAGAGTCACCTTGGAATAACTAAATGTAGAGTTTTAGCTCAACAATCAGTCTGGTGGCCCAGTATTTCAGGTGAAATCGAAGACATGATAAAGAAATGCACAGTCTGCGCCAAGCTAAAACCTGATGTCAGAGAGCCACTCTTTCCATCCTCCTTCCCAAACCAACCCTGGTCACGGGTGACTGCAGATTTATTCCATTTCAAAGAAAAAAGCATATTTGGCTGCAACAGATTATTATTCCAGATGGCCAGAAATAAGAATACTGGAAGAGCTATCGAGCGCATGCGTGATCAACAATCTAAAGTCCATCCTGGCAACACACGGAATTCCGGATGTCATAGTGTCCGACAATGGTCCACAGTTCGACAGCGCACAATTCCAGAAATTCTTGCCGACCTTAGGGGTCTATCCAAAAGTTGCACCCAGTGAGCTTCTCATGGGCAGAAAATTACAAACAAAGCTGCCAATCGTGGAACAAAAATTGCATCCGCAATCAGTGAACCCAAAACTTCTTCAAGAGAGGGGGGACAAGCATAGGGAAGACATGTGTAGACAGTACAATAAACGTCACCTCGCCAGGAAACCGCAATCTGAACTGAATCCTGGGGACACCATCTTCATCAAGGACATGGGACGGAATGGAAGAGTAATCGAACAACACCACAGCCCAAGATCATATACCGCCCAACCCAAAAACAGCAAGTCGCCTGAACGAAGAAACAGAAAATCTCTGGTAACAGTGACTCCACAGGCTTGGGATGATCAGGGACCCATACAGATCGGTCAGCAAGATGTTCCACCAGCTCCGAGTGAGTCCCCACACCTGCTTATTCATCAGCAACAGCCTCAACAGTCGCTGACTTCCCAAGCTACTACCCGTACCAGCAGCTTCGGAAAAACCATCAAGCCACCTCGGAGGCTTGATTTGTAAGGAACTAACAAGGAGATGAAAAGACGGCTCCCAGAAGTTGAGATGGTCCTAAAACATTTTATTTTGTTTTTTTTTAAATCAAAATGTTCCAAGTTCAAGTTTAATTTCAAGTTCAATAAACAAAAACAGTTTGTGAAATGTACATATATACATTGAAAGGGACTTTGGGCGAGGAGGCAACGCCACTTCGGTGGGGGAGACGTGGGATTATCATCTGGCACTAAACGGACAACCTGGCAGGCTGGCAACCTAGGGTGGAAGGGAAAATAACTCTAGTATTTTGCGAACGACGTCACTTTCGATAATGGACAACGACGTCACTCCTGATAACGGAAGGTCATCACTTGTGAGAACGAACAACGAAGGCAAGACATTCATTGTGTCCAATGTCATGGGGAAGGGTAAACTGGGAGATGCCAGATGCCCAATGTTTCTATATAGTGGTGCTGTTTTGGAGCATAAAACATATTTTTGGCCCGATTATATTTTCCTCATACCAGATGAGGCGAAAGTGCTTAAAAATAACAAAAGCATGTTGATATTTTGACCCCCAAAACTCATTTTCAGGACTTCTGTGTGGGGGGTATACAGTGAATCTTGCCTATGCCTGATGATCAGTTCACCTTTTCTGTGGCAAATCACCATGATCATTCAGAGGCAATCACAGGAAAAGGATGCATATGCAAAAACATGTCTATATAATGTACAAAAATGATGAAACATCATTCCAGACTTAATGACTGTTGCCTAAAGCTGAATGATATCTCAAGACTTACATAATTTCTCCATTTTTAACCCTACAACTGCATGTCCCATGTTTATACGATAGGTAAAGCGAGTCCTTGCATGCAATGCCCGTGTTTATCCGTGGGGGTTCCTGGCTGTGCTGTGACATTTCTCACCATGTCCCTTAAACTTGGGGTTTATCAGCCTCAGTTTTGTCAAATTACCACCATAATAACACAGCTCAACAGACACTCCTTCACAAGGTAAAGGAAACTACCTAGAAGATCTAGATCTAAGAGAACAGTGAGAAATTCCATGCCCCAAGATGAAATCCTCTTGAACAAGAGAGATGAACAGAAATCAAAAGCCACATTAAGGCTACTTAAGGTCTACTTAAGGTCCTCTCAAGCAGTCAGGACTACAATCAAAAGATACTACATATGTATGAAGTGAGAGAGTATGAAATACATGCAGTCTTTTTGTATCAACCATGCTGAATAAAAACGCACACTCCCTGACTACTTGACCCACTCAACAAGTTTCGCATTGACCAGCGATCAAGCAGTTGAGTACAAGTAAGCTACAATTGCAATGAATGAAAGCTGAACTAGCCTATGTATCTACTAGTTTATTTATCAGATAGCTCTCTTGTGCTCTCACTCTTTGGCATCAATACCGATAGATCACTATATAATATTTATTTGTAGTCACTGCTGCCCCATCAACGTCAGCTGGTTTGATCTAACAAGAGTAATCTAAGTCCACGTGGTCACAGGTATGATAGCTTGCAGTTTACTCTGAGATTCTGTAACAAAACGTAAATACCCTATGTGAAGCGGTTTCGTCCAAGCAGTTACATCAGGTTATGAGCAAATCTGTGATGGGAATGGCCTGTGGGATGAGGGGTGAGGAAATTGGCACCGATATGAAATTGACATGTCTTGTAAATAATTCTCTTCTCCTGCCATTGGCTAATTGCAAATCTTATTACATGTGAAGAAAGGGTGGAGTTAGGGGAGGGATTAGAGGAAGACATTGGTCAGTAAGGTGGTCAATCTGGGCCTCAATTGTGTCATTCCTAAGCCGAGGCAGTCTCTACCGTCAGAGCAAACAGCCTGAGGCGCAGTACTGGTACTAGTGCCAAGATCCAGACTGACAAGCCTCGCAAGGGGTACCACAGGGCATTGTAGCCCGTAGGCTGGGTCGCAGCTCTAGAGTTAAGCTACTTAAGGTCTGCTCATTTAGGTAAACAGGAATAACGCAACGAACTATACAATGGGGTGAATAAGAAGAAAAAAGTGTGACAGTATACCTGCACAGACACCATAGTGTATGTTTATTGAGCTTATGTCAATTTGCCATGGGTTTATTCTAACAAATCAACAAAAGCAAGATATCTGAAAACAGTACACTAACAGACACAACAAGCTAGGAATTACACTGACTCACCAGATCATTTTGATGGTTTTTCCGGATATGCTCAAATAGAAGACCATCTGCTCTCAAACTCATGAAGCAAGTTCTCCTTCCATCTATGAGATCTCTTTTTTGTCTTTTGAGAATGTTCAGATTGGCTGATGACGAATATTTATTGTAGCTGGCCATCTCATTTCCACTCTAAAAGAAATAAGGAGAAGGAGAAGTTTCTGATCTCAACATTATTAAGATGATAACATTGATAAGATGCCAGAGGAAAGATTGAAGAAAATTAGACATATTCTGAATTTAAAATACAAGTAATAAGATTAAAGATGAGGGGACTTTTTAAAAAAAATAATTCTAATGCTGGCTGGAACAGAATATTCTCTAAGTGTTTGAGAATGTATACCTTTCTCTTTTGAAAGTGTCATCTACTCCATGTATTTTATTGCAAATACCAGTTTATATTCTAACTGAATATCACTGGTAACAAGGATTTTGCCACCAGGCAACCAATATATATGGTTACCTCATGTTTTTTTTTTTTTTGGTATGCTGATTTCAAATCTGTAAAGTCTTTTCTCCTATTGAGTGACATTTTTTAGTTAACTGGCCATTTTAAGTTTTAAAAAAAATCTTATGCAATGCTAGAGATGCGACATAATGAAATCAGGCTCTCGTCAAATTTTGAGCGTACAGAGTTATTGCTATTACTCTTTCAGGCTGTGAAAACATTTTTTTTCTGTCTATCGAGTCAAGATATGAGCAATTAAAGATGATGAGGGTGAGGTAAATCTGTTGCTGCAGCTGAATTAAACGCAAAAAATGGTCCATCCCTTTTGAGAATCCTTATTTATCCTTATTAGGCCATGCCACTAAATTACAACTTTTGGACTTTTACTCAATCTATTTCAGCAAATTAAACTCTGAATGGCATTCTTAGATCAATATAGAAGGATTCTGTGAAGAAAAATAAAAATGTGTTAAAAATTCATTCACTGTTAAAAAACGTTTTTTCTCTATCACCTCAGTTTGACGAATCCCTGATTTCATCATGCTGTGTCTCATATACATTTTGTCCGGCTAAACCTCAAATTGTAAAATGAATATAGGAATGATTGCAATAATTAATTATAGAACTATGAAATGATGCAGTAAACTATTGTAGGCCTGAGAATCAGGTTCAATGATGCAATCAAGCTGCCTCTATCAAGGTAGAATACTGCAATACAATGGATGATCTATTGTTTTATTGTTGCCACATTGTGGTAGAGGGATGTCAGCTCTCTACTCCACTAATGTTGTTTACTCTTTGATAAGACTGTGCGCACTGGATTAAGAAGCTGTGTAAATCATCCTGAAAATTTCTGTTATATATATGTGAAAAATATACTCTACACGATAACTGCCAAAAGCCGACAAGTAAAATGAAACCTGCAAGTCTGAACATTATGGATATAAAAATTGCTGGTCAAGACAAACCATGGGCACCTCATGTGAGTTGCATAACTTGCTATTCTGGAATATTCAAGTGGTTTATTGTGATTTGGTATGAACAAACAGATCATCACACTGGCTGCCATTTTTGCATGATAAAAATTTTTGGTTTCTCAAAACAAAAAAACAAAAAAAATAGTCACATATTGTATACCCAAACTGCCGATCAGCATTGAACCCAGTGAGATACAGGTCTTGTTCATGCACCTTGGAACATTTAGTTCCACTACTAAGACCATCTGAGAGCAACAGACCACAGGGTATATTCTGACCATCTGGTAGCAATAGCCTTGTCCAAAATATGAGATGCGACACAATGAAATCATGCTCTCATCAAATTTTAACCATATGGAGTTATTAGTACCAATATCAAGTTTATTCATTTCCCCTTCTGTGTGTGAAAAAGTTTTTGTTCTACCGTAACTAAAATTCGAGCTACTGGCAATTAAAGATGAAGGGGCTGACCTGTTGTTGCAGCTCAATTTAGTTTGAAAAAAGGCCAATCATTTTTGTAAATTCTTATTTATCTTTGTTAGACAATGCTGCCAAACTGCAAGTTTGGGCTTTTACTCAATCTATTTCAGCAAATTTAACTCTGAAATGCATTTTTAAATTGACGTAGAAGGATTCTGTGAAGAAAAAAAAATTGCCTTAACTCACTCAATGTCTTTATCGCCACTGTGGCGACGACGAGTCCCGCTACGTCTCAATGACGATATCGCCAGAGT
>JBCAUA010000019.1:1626754-1650573 GCA_038406235.1 Peronia verruculata | reverse complement strand
CATATAAAATGCTGGTTATTTGATGTTTTGGGAGCTATTATCCATGTACTCCAACTCATCTTCATTCTCACTCTCACATGTGTCACTCTTTCTCTTTTGTCTTTCTTTTGAAAACGAGGTCTTTATTTTGCCCATTCATGAATGTATTATATATTGATTTAAGGAGGAGAAAAGGTCAAGAATACTAATCTGACATCAGATAATGGTAATTATGATGAAAGCACCATTAGGAAGAAGAAACAAGCCAGAAAGTCGTTGTAAATGGAGTGAAATGTACTAGAGAGAAGAAAAAATTCAGAAATCAGTGACAGATACAGGTAGTGGAGTGAAACTGCAGTGTCAATGATTTTAATGAAGTAGTATTATTAGAATTTATAATCATAATGACAGTGGATATTAGCAAAAAAATGTGCAGTAAATTTTGTTTTTCTAGCAATTAAGGGTGGTCGGAAAAGAGACAGATAGGTAAAATGTCCTGCCAAAAGCCGACCACCCTTTTGTCATGCAACATGACCGGCTTATGGCCAATCTGGCATGTTAGGATGGTTTCCCGCACTTTCAAGATCGGGAATACCCTGGTTTCCATAAATAAATGGCCAACAATACGGCTACAATTTTCCAAACCTTAGCCGTGACCTTTGTCCCACTAAGACTTGTGTTAAAAATAGGGGATGAACTCACCTGGCTGTCTATGCCTGGAGATTGCTGTCGATCAATGAAACGAAAAAGAATGCAAATACTTCAAAAAGACGCCAAATAGGGTTGGTTAGTGCATACTGGGGACTAATCAATGAGATCATAGCGGATCATATGATTTGGCGATGGTAAACAAAAGTAGTGGGTTTGGGGAGGGGGTTCGGCTAGAGGCGGGTTGACTCTAGATCTATCTAGATCTGCCAAATAATAGAACAACCCCGCTGGCTTAACCTGCTGGGACCCTCGACCAGCGCAAGTCCACCCTAACGCCAGCATTTAGGCCCGACGAACAGATGACGGTCCTCCCTAATGCCAACATGTATGAGACCCTCGACCAGCTCAAGTTCACCCTAACGCTAACATGTAGGTCCGATGAGCGGGTTACAGTCCTCCCTAACATATTGTCGACATGTGCCATCCATACTTCCGGGGCTGCACAAGAGAGGGACCACTAAACAACAGTAGTGCCGAAGATTCTAGATCTAGAATTCAGATGTAGATCTAGATTAATCAAACTAATTCTAACCATATTCATATCCTGTATTCAGAGATTCCTAATTTCAGTGCACAGGAGGAGAGTCATTCATACTGAGCAGTATTCACACTGGTGCATGCAGCTCTATTTGAGATTCAGAGGCTTTGTTGGTCCGTAGCCAAACGCAGCACTTCGTGTGCTTGCCAAGAAAAGCCGAGATCTAGAACTAGAATATTATTTATTCATTGTTTTATTGTCTGATGTAACTGAAAGTGTCTGACAGACCTGAAAAAATTTAGGGGAGAGATTAGGGTATAAAATTTTTTGGTGAAAACAGTTTGATATTCCTGTACTATTCAGTATGATACGGTCTTCGCCTCAGAAGTACTTGTCTCCTATAAATAGCTCAGTCTACCGAAGAATCCACTCTGACTGCAAAACAGAATTTTTCTCTGTCAGCCTAATTGATCCCTCGCCAAGACCCCTCTCCCAAATTAAAAAATCCACAAGAGCGTGTGTCTGGCCAAAACATGAGGATAATAATTTTAATAATTCTACAGCATAGGAGAAACACATAGATCTAGATTAGATCTAGCTGGCACTAGATTTAGAAGTGCAGTAAAATGGGGATGAGGGCTAGGGTGGAGGAAACAAGTAGACAAGGAGTTCAGGTGATAGTTGATCTATGACTGCATAATCAGGGACACATGGATAAGTCCATTTATTAGGCATTTCCTTTTTGACAACACCTGGAACAGCCTTGGTGATTGACTCTGTGTATAGGAGGAATAACTATCCTGGCTGGTCAGTTGTTTTCCTGCTTCAATCAATCTGGCTAATTTTACACACTTGAGCCCTCGTGTGATTAAATCTGCTAAGGTAATATAGCCATACATGTTTTCATTCAACAATGATAAAGTTGGGAGAAACACACTCAACTATGGAACACTGGGCATTATAGATTATTGACGAAATTGTGCACCAAGAAAGGTGAGAAATTGTTAGATCTAATTTCAACACACACCCACACACACAGACGGGAAAAAGATGTTCTTATTTGCATAGATAGATCATACATCTGTGACCAAAGTAACCACCAGTTCATCATAGTAATGAAGACAGATAGTTTATATTTAGACTTATCAATCCACGAAAGAACCTGCTCTCCCAAGAGCCCACTTTTTTTGTCTCCGTGCGACTGAGCTCTTAGGGGATCCATCCCGCTGTATCATTTTTACAAAAAAACAACTATTGCAGCCTTCAGGCAACTTGAGAGGATGTGACTAGGTCATGTTGCCTTTGATATTCTTTTCTCCCCTTTTAGTTTAGAGGATTTCATTTTTGTGTAGTATGTGAGACGTGGCACAATGAAATTCAGGCATTCATCAAACTGAAGCAATCACGGAAAGCACGTTTTACAACAGTGGTTGAATTTTTGTCACATTTTTTTTTTTTTTTCACAGACCCTTCTGTATCAATCAAAAAATACATTTCAGCATCAAATTTGCCCAAAAACTGAAATTTAGTGCCATGGCCTAGTAAGGATTAATAAATATTTGGAATTACAAAAGTGATGGGCCATTTTCTCATTAAATTCAGTTGCCGCAACAGGCCACCTCCATTGTCATTAACTGCCATCTCAACTTCTCCTAAGGTAGACCAACAGAAAGGGAAATGAATAATCTTCACAGTGATACCTATAACTCCAGATGCTCAAAATTTGACAAGTGCCTGATCTCATTGTGTTGCGTCTCATGTGTTTGTGGAATTGATTAAGTAAATTTTCCTTGCCTTTTGAAGATATATTGAGCCATAACTGTGCCTGTTACAATAACAGTTTTACAGAACTGGGACCAATAAACTCTAAATCCAAGGAAAAGTGACATGATGAGAAATAGAAATAACATTGTTTAGCAATAAGCCATTTGAATAGATCAGGCGTCACATTTGGAGCCTTAGCCTGTCGAATAAATACGATGGGCATACATTATGAGCCAGTACCCTGTACTGTAGAAGGCGAGGTCTTTACAAATAATAAAGAGTGCAAAACGTAAAAAGCCTTTATCAGAAATATTCATTTTATTTGTGATAAGGAGTTTCAAATTAAAACTTCAATACTTTTCACAGCTTATGTTTAAGAGAAGGTTTGTAAGCATTTTGTTCTTTCTGAACTGTACTTCCCCTCCCTCCATTTCACCCCCACTTTCCTCCTCTAGTACTTTTTTTTGCATATTGTTCTATGAAATCTCATCTCTCAATCTTTTTTTTTTTTTCCTTCTCTGTTTCCCAATTTGACAGGACTAGCACCATGGCAACTACTGTGCCGACAAAGATTGTGCTGAAGAGCACTACCCGGATGTCCCTCAATGACAGGTGAGAGCAGAGGATACCTGCAGACATTCAGAGCTTTTAGCCAGCATTTGTCTGATCTGGGCAAAATGATGATGGATTGCCATTCTCAAGTGCTGGGTCTCCGCCTAGATTGCCCACGGAAGTCTGTGTCTTCTGGTCATCATTACAATGAGTTTTGTGGAATGTGGAGAGACTGTGGCTGAAAATTGTCACCAGACTTGAGCAATAATGCTGAATATATGACCCGCCATATCATTTTTAGTCGTCTGGAAACTGAAATTTGCATGCACAGAAACCAGTGCCAGGGCTTGTATCACATTTCTGTTTTGGGGTTGATTTTGAGAAGGGGAGGGTAAAAGGGTAAATTTTTTAAGAGAGTTTTCCATTTTTACTCCTGGAAGTGAGTTCACGTGATGATGTCTCAGGTGTAGGGCTCAATCAGGCTGCCATTTCCTGATCTGATTTATGGCTATAACTTGCAACAGGTCAAACATTCAGATATCTGTGTAAAAACATTTATGAGCTTTCAAAATCGGTCGCTGAGGCTTTTGTTTTTTGTTTTTTTTTTGTTCAAGTATGTATTGTTTAGCCACTGAAGGAGCAGAAAAACACATGACTTAGATATATAGTGATTTTTTTTCTTCTTTACAATGTTGAGATTTTAAATAGAAGGCAGAATCTGGAATACTTACAAAATGACAATATTTTACGAGCTGGTGATATTTGAAAAGTTTTGTTTTAAACAAGCCTTGGCACTGCTGCTCCTAAAGTGATTATTGATGAAAAGCTGGGAGATGTTGGATTTTCACATCACAGAGGCAAGAACAGCATCACTGCCTGGCACAAGAGAAGGCAAAAAACAAATAGAGAGACGACACATCAAGGGAGAGAGAGAGAGAGAAATGAAAGCAAGAAGAAAAAAGAAATTTACGTAAACGTTTTAATAAGTTTTTTATGGCAATGATTAGAGAAGTCTAACACAAAAAAAAAGTTAGAAGTGAAAGGCATCTAGTCATATCTTGACCTTAATCTGAAATCAGTCTCTGGAATGTGTTCATTTGAGGAGTGCAAGTGCAATAGTAATGGAAAACACAGAGACCTAGATAAAAACTTAAGTAACTTTAAGTCAAAAAAAAAAAAGAAATTTAAAAAATGACTTATGACAGAGGCTCAGTTGATTATCAAACAGCAGGAAAATGTAGATTTAACATAGCAGTGTGTAACATACGATCACACTGAAATTATTCATTTGTAAAATGAATCTGAACTGATCCTATTTATATCCAAACCAAAAAAAAAGAAAGTATGGCAAATGAAATAAAAAAAGGTTCAATCGGAGAAATTTTTACATCGAAGTGGGCACCATGTCAGAACAAAGTAGGCACCTTTTCCAAAAATAGAGACAGTATAGGGTAACTATCACAGAAGATAGAATTGAAGGAAGAGAGAGACTAACGATGAGCACAGTAGTCATGGAGCAGTAACCTCATAATCACTGATTGAAAACTGAGAGGCTTGGCATGTGGGTGATGTCTATGAACACTAGAAATACACTTGGAAGTGCTGGTGTTTGTACAGCAGAAATCATGGAGTGGGCTGTGAAATTTGGCAACTGTACAGCAGACTGGTTGTGAATCGTAGTCAGTGAAATGAAATGCTAGCAAAGACTATGTTGGAGAGCATGATGTCAATGGAAGGGCCATGGCTTGGATGAACTATTCATGTTGCAATGTGGAGAGAACATTTGGAGTTGGTTTAGTGACTTCGATTGATGATTGCTTGTAAGCTCATATCAGATTGAACTTTATGGACATTGTAGTCTGTGTAGGAAGGCAAACAGAACATTTTTTAAATTTGCAGGTGAAAAGTGCAATCTTTGGGGTGATGGCAAGTGTGACATTTCTGCAGTGGAGTTGTTATGTGCTGATGAGGATATGGAGATTTATTTGTATGTGGAACTTCTGTATTGGGCAGCACAAAAAATGTATTTTTACATCTGTCAGAAGTCTAAACTTGTTAGACTGACATTTGCTATTGGCATGCTTTTCAGGGAGAGGATAAAATGTGCACAGTGACATTTAAAGTGGGATGACAAAAAGAGTGAGCAAAGTCTACCTCTTTGTGGATAAGCTCTGCATTGTATGGAGATAGGTGTGAGTTTTAGTTGAATGGATGGCAGAGGTTGAGAAGTAACATGACAGACTGAGTTCCTAGTTGAAGAACAATGACAGTGGGCTTGCAGCCATTTGTGTATGCAATTTTGGAATACTACTACAGAGATGGTGAACATGGAAATAGTAGTGTGGAATGGTATCACTCAGTTGACCATTAGATCTTGAATGAGCGAAAGGAGGAGGACAATAGGATTAGGACATTTGTGAACAAGAAAGTTTGTGGCTCAAATGTATTTGTCTGGGGATATGGCAGTGATTGAGTCCCAGACCAGTTGAGAGATACTGAGATATTCAAATCACCAAGCATTGGGATGGAAGAGGCTTCAGTTTATGAAGAATCTTTGAATCAGAGACAGCATATATTTTGTAAGAAGGAGATCTTCAAATTTTAATTACCAGAAGGAGACTAGAAGGAGTAGTTCTAAAAAAATGAGCATTTTTGCAGGCCTCTCAGTGGAGTCGGTGAATTTGTGCTGGAAGAATATGTGGCGTTGAAATATTCCCATCTGTATCCAAAAATAGGTTAGGCATTTTATATTTGGCTCAAAGTTATAGATCAAACCCTCTCTCTCCCTTATATTTTCAAATCATTATCGAAACTGTGGAGCAGAAAGAAAGGAGAAATATGATGTTGGAGGCAGCTCAGCACTAGTTTGGATTATAGATATCATACGCTCGTGACAGGTCATATGTCTGAAAAAATCTGTCCGAACCGCCAATTGTCACTTCCCTTTACTTCCATTTTCCATTTGGCATAATTTAGCTCACAACTGCTCAGTATTTATTGTGTAAGTGTAATTTAATCTCATAATACTCATCAATGGATGATATCGAAATATAAATTTAAATGGAAGTGGAGAAAATTGATTGGAGAAGTATAGAGAAGATAGTTCGTAGAGGCTTCCAGTGGGAACACAACAGTTTTGAAGTTTCAAATTTTTTTATTTTTTTTTACACGGCATGTGCTAAACAGAAATCCCATGAGTAGAGAAGCTTGCCTACAAAGCAGCGCCTGTTCCCTCACCGCTGAGCGGGAATAGTGGAAGGAAGTTGAAAACACATCTGGTACTGAGGTAAAGAAATCCAGATGTGATAAAAAAAAGAAATGTATATTTTGCCCATGAGGTCATAGTGAAACAGATGTTTTCTGTCCTGAGAAATGGGTAAGTGAACTGGCAAAGAGCAGTGACCTATAGCAGGGGTCATCTGCTGCCAGCTGTTAGTACCAGAAGTCTGACCAGTGGCAAGACAGAGGGGGACAGGCCACTCTGGTCACGGTCAGATTCTGTGAGTGATTGGGGCAGAGAATTGATGTGTTCTGGAAAGGAGAATTGAATTGAAATTCTTTTGCTTTATTGAATGAGTCACTGAGTGCACACACAAAGCACCAATGCAGTGAAATGTATAATAAATGAATCTAATGGCTAGACAGCCCAAATAGAGATTGAGTATGGAGAGGGGAGGAGCTGGTGTGTACTACTGATGTTGAGCTGATGGCATAAGTACGTGTTAAGCAGGCTGTTAGTGGCTGTAGCTCACCAGTCGCTGGGTTACTTCAGTGCCAAGAATGGAGCTGTATGTGGAGATGCCATAATTTCACATGGAATGGCCAATTTTACCCTTGCATTATCTTCTACCATCAAGGTTTTCAAACATACAATCAACCATTCAGAACATTCGTGCCAATATGGCTGCCGAGCAGCAAGTATCAGCGGCCAATCGCAGACTAGCACAGCAGCTGGCCAATCGGCCAGGTCTGCAGGCATCAGCAGCCAGCATGTACCAGCCAATGCCAAGAGGAGGAGGTGCCATGAGACAAGGAAACATGAACCCAGCCATGAAAAAGGTAAGGCATGGGTGTCTGCTTTCTTTGTCCAGCCATCTGTTTCTCTACCTGATTGTTTCAGTTTGGCTGCTTATAATCTTTCTACAGTTCCCAAGTTTTTGTACAGCTCTCGAGGCCTTCGATTGTGGAAGAGTAGTCTTGTCATCAAGAGGGCAAACCTGATAATGCCCAAATATCAGTGAGAGTTTTGCTGAACCAGCATGCATAAAAATTATTTCTAATTATTTTTTTAAAGATAATATTCTGATGGTTTTGTTCAAATTTTTCAGACTTTGGCTGATCTCATGAAGGGACATGTATATGAATTATACAATTTCCATTTTTTTTTTTCCCCCACTCTAAGACCCTTTTCTGTATGTGTGAAGCGAGAATTATATTCTCACAGAGCAGGCCATCTCGATTTATCTCATTCCCATAACTACCGGATGTTATTATAAAAGTCCATTGTTAATGTAGCAACTACCTTCATACATTTTGATTTCACCCAAGGTATGCCCCTTATTTGGGACCAGTGACAGCATGTTTACATTGTAGTAATAGTGACTGGCTTTTCTGTCTGTTGGCCCCTCTTGCAGTGTTGTATTCATTTGCACAGACTGGTGCAAGTGCTGTATGTTTATAATCCAAATGATATACAATGTATATATACATGTATATGATTGTTACTTAAATGGGGTGAACAGAGACATGTCCATTATTACATTTTTAATCATAAAACCAATGGGGCTCTATTAATCCCACAGCAATTTCTTGGAAACACTGACAATCTTGTTCTTGGTTAATGAGAGCTTCCCCTAAATGTTTCACTAGGTTTTATAAAATTTCATGAATTTAATATATAGTGAAAGAAAAGCTTAGATTCTTGGCTTCTTCAGTGATCTACCATCATTGCAGTGTGTATATTTGGTAACCGTAGTTGTTAGGTCCCTAGCTCACTTGTTTCCTTGACTGTGTATTTTTATTTTTGTATAGAAGAGCATGCAGCAAAGACTGGGCAAGTCCAATATCAAGAACCGGCTGTCCCTGCCAGCTAGCAGCCAGCAAACACGAGGCAGAGGGCGGGGCCGAGGAGGAGTCGCAGCTCTCTCAGGCGGAGGGGGAGACAACCAGTGGGGAATGAACAGGCCGAGAGGCAGAGGCGGTTTCTCTCCCAGTAAGTAGATCTGTATCATGCATCAAGCTCTCTGATTCACATGGGTTACTAAATGAGAACAGATAAGTGTCACTCTATGAACTCTATTGTATGCCATGATCTTATGATATAAAAATGAATATTGGAAATACAAGTGTCCCCTCAAGCTCATATTCTGTTTGATAACTGATGATAAGCAGCAGACTTTGAAGTGAATGCTGGCTCAAACTGAATGTGCCCCATTTATTTTGACATCAAGTAGAATTGACTTGTTAAGAAAATTGCCTTCATCATGGATCACGTTTTCAGGAAGATAGTTATAGTTAGTCAATGATTTCAAGAAAGCCCCTTTTTTCTTTAGTATTTTAAGGAAAAGACTTGTTTCTGACTCGGTGAAAACACAAATTCATAGCATTTCCTTTCTTTCGAGCCTTGAACACTGTGTGTCAAATGTGTATTGCAGGAGGGCCTCGAGGCAGGGGAGCATTCAGAGCCAGGGGCAGAGGGACCTATAACAGGTGAGTCATAACATGGATACTATGGTTGTTATAAAAATAATATTTGGCAGCTTGATGTGGTGTGTGTGGTACTGGGATGGGGAGAAATGGTGGTAAAGAGGGATGGGGATTTGAGATAAAATACCCCAATCTATATTACAAAGTGCACTCTCTTTTATCTGATTAAAGAAATACAAGAAATTAGAATAGATCAAGGCAATACAACTATGCAATGAACCATCTTTACAGCATAGTTCTTGTTGCGAAAAGCTTACCAAAAAGTTGCCTTGTCTGTATTCTTACAGTACACAAATTCCTGAGTCTCAGTTTTCAGATCAAAACTCCTAAAAATTCTTATCTTTCTGTTTCTTTCTTTACCCATTGAATTCATTTAGTCAGAACAACGTTGAGTAGTCTGAATGTTTGATAGCATGATAACCGGTATCACCTCCTGTCACAAACAAACTGGCAGAGACGCATACAGTGGAACTTGGATATTACAGAATCGGATGCTGCAAAATCTCGGTTATAAAGAAAAAAATCTGCAGTCCCGTTTTCTTTCTTTATTCTTTCTTCTAATAAAATCTTGGAATTTGCAAAATCCCTATCCTCCTGATCTTGCTCATAAAGAAAAAATTTTCCTGAAAGTGGCGAGTAAAACCACTTGGCAGCATGCCGAAGATAGTTGTGCAAAATACGGCACCTGACCTGGTTTTAATTTGCTCAACCACTCTTAACAATGCCCACTGGTGCCGATTACATACTGGTGGCTAAAGGCAAGACAACGTTTGCACAATCAGGGATGTCAAACTTCAGACTTTAGTTGGGAGTTCTGACTTTTTGATCATCGCCGACTTTCCTACTTTTGGCCGATAAGCTGTTGACTTTTACTGAATCCACGAGACAATTGCGGTTTTATTTGCGATACAAATTTCACACGATGACAACAATGAACTGGAAGTACAAAAGAGTTATCCTCATAGATACCTCGGACGATAGTCGGACTGTTGTTCGGCGGCTGTTTGAAGATTGAGATCAAAGTTCGTAGCGCTTAATTCCTGACACCCGACAAACTGCAGTTGAGTGGTCGTGTGAGGGTTAGTGATAAATAATAGCACATCAGAGTACTGACAACAACAAATAATGTGCCTATGATTTTAGAAAGACTAGTGTACGAGGGCAGCCATTCGCGATCTACTACTAGATCTAGAGTCTAGATCTAATGTAGTAACGTCATTAACGCTTGAGGATTATGATGACAGCATTGCCTGTGGGAGCTTTTTAGTTCTTGGGATTTCCACTAGTTATATAATTTTAGAGACCCATCCCAGGATTTTGTGAAGACTTGCAAAACTTCTCTCAAAAGAATGACAACTTCTAGCAAACATGAAAACCCTAGATTTTTAAGTGTCTTACGTAACAGGACACCAACTGTCAGAGGAAAATATACGACTTTTTTTTGAAAACAGTTTGACATCCCTGCATGATGTTTAATGCAAATAGTCTGGGGCTCGGGTAAGTCAGCCTGGGGTGTAGATGGTGTTTCTTTGTCTGCGCAGGTGAAAGTAAAGCGGTTTGGGCAGGGCGTGTCGGGTGAGGGAGACGAAGAGTAATCTTTACCATGTTAAGGATTGTTCTCCGATATCATATATCTAACACACGCAGACAATGGTGGAGTGCCCATCAAACTGCATTTATTGCTACACACTGCAGCACATTACTCTAACGTTCACCGCAGAGTAAAACGTATTGTTCAGTAGCCTATCAGTTTCAGTAGTTTCATTGTTTTAAAATAAAATGTTATTCTTAAACATTTTTCTATGCAAAACGCATGCACAGGCTTTGTAAGGGGCTGCATACCAAGGAAAATAATCAAGATGAGTCAATTTATTTGTCTTCCCCATTGTTTTATGGTCTCCTTTGGATATTAAGAAATTCTGATACTAAGAAATAAAAATCATGGTCCCTTCAATTTCTCAATATTCGAGCTCCACTGTACTAAAATCCCTGGCTCCAATTTGAAAGCCTACTTCAGGCCATTTTTGACATCTGCTGTCTCTGGCCACCGGTTGACCCTCTGACATTTCACAAGCCAGGTGGCCAGCCCATTTCTATTACTGCAGTATAATTTGCATTGGAAGAAAGAAAACTAAAATTGAAGAATAGATTACATGGGCAGGCTGAGCACTACAGACTTCTGTGTTTAGCTCACCACATTTCCTTGATAGGCATATTCAAATATACATGTAGGTTTAGAACTCAATCCACATCCCTGGGGAAAAAAAAAAGACGATGGTGTTGTGAAGGATGTCTCAGACTGAAAATATGGTATCAGCACTCATGTATGGAGTTTAAGATCGGCAGACTTGTCACTGGCGCATGACAAGAGATGTAAATTTGACATTCAGTAAATCCATAAGGGGAAATTTGGCTGGTTATCCAGCGGAGTTTGCTGAAAAAATCAGATTTTACTGACTGTAGATTTACAGGAGTTAACTTTGAGCGGGCAGGCATAGTAGAGACGTTGACATTTTTCTGGTCCAGAGGAAAGTAAAGTCCTTACTCTTTCTGCTGATATCCCTAACTATATACATAGAATATTTTATACCATCTTATTGACGTATGGTCTGTAGCAGCTGAGCATGTGAGAGGAATATGAACATTTGAATTATCAGACCATCGATATGTGCAGTCACTGGCTGTAACATCTTTATTGATAGATCCAGTCACGGTAGAATGGATAGTAAGGTAAATGTATACAGGTATCACCAACTGGCTTCAAGTGTGCCACTGGCAGAAAGCTTGTATGACTTGTAGATGTATGATATCGTACATTGTTTGCCAGGTTCGATGAGAATTCAAGACCTGGAGATTTCCGCAGGCGAGGTGGCCAAGGTGGTGGGCGGGGTCGCCCAGACAGGTCAGGAGCATGAGATGCCAGACTTTTCCCATGCTGAATGCTTATTTAGTTTGAATTGCCATCTAGGACCTCATAGTGCACGGCATAATGTCCCACTGACCCCCTGCTTGTGTTTTCTGTAACAGGTTCTCTTCATTTCCTCTCACAGTGGTGGCAGTTTGTGGTAACTGGTTTCTTAAACACTTTTGTCTCTGCATTTTTTGTAAACATGCAAGATTTAACTGCTTGCTGTCCTATGTCTCTGTCCATCGACATCTAAGATTTTTTTTTTTCTTCCTCTCCCTGTCTTTTTTTTTTTTTAATTAATCCTATAGGAATATGAGAATCATCTTGTGGAAGGATCCCTTTTTTGTTTTTAAATGAAAAAAGAATGACATTGTGATGAACTGACATCTTTGAGTCAATATTAGTAGTCTTTTAGTTCTGTATTGGTAATCTTTTAACACTCTGGCAGTACATCAGATTTTGTTTTCATGAATACAGAGTTTAGCAGCAAGCTTTTGTATGAAAAAAACAAAAATCATTGAAAGCCATGGCTAGCTTGGTGATAAATGATGGTTTACATGAGCTTGGCTGCGGCCAACTGGTGAAGCAGTCACATATCAAGATTGGCATTCACCTCTTCTTATCAGACCATGAATATTCCATATGTGCACTCCTCAGTTTGGACAGAGAGGTTTTCTCTTTAATTTTTTTTTTTTCTAAGTTTTTGCTCTTTTGTTTTTTAATTTTTTGTTTTGTCAATTTTTTATTTTTTTTTTAAATCTTAACAAACCAAATGATTTTTGCTTTACATTGTTTACATGCATGGAGAATCACCACGATCATCATCTGATAATTTAGATAAGTATTTTTGTCATTTATTTAAGTTGAAAAATGTTTATTTTGTTCGATTTATCTAGCATTTTAGCCTTTCTTTGGTGTAGTTGAGCCAAGCCTACTCCTAGAGTCAAGGGAATAATTACTTGGTTAACATTAGTTTCAAAAATATTTCAATTCAGATTAAAAAACTTGTTTTGCCAACTTTCTCTTTTCTGGCCGGCCCATGGTCTAGCACATTCAATAATGGGCATAAGAGCATGTCAGGCCAGTCATATCAAACTCCAGAATTACTCAAAGCTTCGTGACCAATGTGAAATCTACCTACCGCTTATCTGCAAAACATTGATGATCTTTGAAAGCTGAATTGTTTCAGTGTGTCATTGACCTGGTTTTCAGAACACTACTTGTGTAAACTTAAGAAAGTAGGGATACCAGAATTTCAAGTTTAATTGGAAGTCTGGACTTTCTGGTCATCCGATCAACTGACTTCTGTCGTGCCCACCAGCTGATCAGCATGAGATAGCTCTGCAGGTGGCTGAAAGATGTCATTGGAACAGGATGTAACCAGCCAATCATGCCTGTTATTATTTTCAGCCAAAGGAAATGTGGCAGAATAAGCATGAAAGAGAGTGTATGATGGAATTTCATTCATGCACCAGGCACTGGCCAGGTTATCACTTAGCAGCACAAATTGAAGACCAGGCTCCTTTATAATCGAAGTTCGTAATGCTCAGTTCTCATATCTAATGACATACATATCTAATGATTGTTTGTGGAGTACTGTTGGTTGAAAGTAAACGCTTGAAAACCTAGACAGAGATGAACAGTATGACCAGTGTCTTTGAAAAATGCAAGGGGCCAAACTATGACTAAATCTAGATGTCACAGATTCTTTTCGAAAACAAAAGGTGATGGCACTGTACAGGGCACGTACCTTTATTTTTAATTTTGACTGAATTTTATTTTTTTGTTTTTTTTCTTTGTTTTTAGCAAGAAATCAACATATACCAGAGAAAACAAGCAAAGTCCTATCAGAATAGTTGATTTAAGATTTTTATGTATTTTGTAACTGAACTGGACAGTGCCCAGTATGGCAGCACAGAGTTTGGCACTCAGAACAATTTGATTTTCAAGCGTCAAATGCCAAGTTTTTTATAGCAGTAACATGGGAGACAAAAATGCTTTGAATGGTTGACATAGTGTTCTCTGGTCTTGTCAAACCATGTATATGAAGCATCTGATTTTGAAGTCAGACTTCTGTAGTGTCATGTGTGAATGAAATCAAACAAATTACCTCCAGTGATCAGTTAAACATTAAGGTTGGAAAGGTTGCAGACAATTGCACTTTATTATAGCAATGTTTGGGATGTCCATGTGCCTTATAGCATGATGTGTTTCATGTACAGATGTTCAATGAAGCCACAAGGAATTTAAAAATTTTTAAATGGAAAGTTTTGCAAAATTAAGAATTATCTATGCATTAGTATTTGAGCAACTCAGAAAATGGCTGTTGGCCTGATTCATTTATGTTTCCTTTCTTATAGTTTCTCTTTGTGTTGTTTAGGTTAGAGTGTGGTTTACACATTTCAGGGCGATATGGGTCGATTTCATTATTTTTCATATTCTGCTTTGGCTTCCAATAATGTTTGAGATATACAGTATTATAGTTCAGGATAACATGTAGGGGATATGTACGCAGATATATAAAAATACTGGTAGCCTTTGTTTATATATACATGTAGATGTACATAGCCAGATCTATCATTGTATGTACTCACATGTTTCTGACTACATTATTGTTGATCGTTGGACGGCCTCCGCAGTTTTTCCACAGTCTTATATAAGGCTATCTCATCTCATGTATATGTCAAACATAGAAATGGAAAAGAGTTATCACTTTTGATCTGTCATAGAAACAAAAGGATTTTTGTTCTTTTGGGAAGTAGGTTGATCTGTCACTTTAATGACAATTTTGAAATATGGTGTGGTCATGGATAATGAAAATGTAAGCATGCAACATCATGATGCCTATACCTTCAACAACATACTTTTCTAGTAGTATATATATGTATTTGTGAGATATAGGCTTTTGGCTACATGATGTTACAATTACTGTTTCAGACTTTGTTGTAATCTTCATAGCCAGACTAGTTGAACTCATTTTGTATTATTTATCTATTAATTTGTATGAGACAGGGGACATTAAGCAATTTATGATTTTGTTAGAAAGTGCACTTTAAATTTTTGGTAGGAAAAAAAAAAAAAACACTTATACCACATCGTGAACTAATTTTCAGAGTGCAGAGTGATCAGTTCTTGTGCTGTCATTGATGGGATGCAATATATGAGCTGGGCAGTTTGTTGTATTTGCCTTCAGTCTTTTAGTTGCTGTGATTACATTTTTCCTTGTATATTTATTGGAAACAGTGCGTCCAACTCATCACAACAATAAAGTATTTAATTCACATAAAGGATTTTCTAAACAATTAAGATGTTGTGGAGGATAGTGGAAGGTTTCACTATTCATGAAGTTTGTGCACATTCTGATTTGTTTTTTCACCTGCACCTTGTTAGTCTTACATTTTCTTGCTAGGGTTGATGGGATCGTCTACACTGATTTTTGTTGTTCATGTCATTGTTCAGGGATGTCAAACTTCCGACTTAAGTCGGATTTTTTTCCTTTTAGTCATCGTCTACTTTCGTACTTTTGACCGATTAAGTGCTGACTGAATCCACGAGACAATTGTGGTTTTATAATAATTTGCGATACAAATTTTGCACGATGACAGTAAAAACCGGAAGAACAAAAAAGTTATCCTCATACCTGCAGATGATTTTCGGAGTGTTGTTTGGCAGCTGTTTGAAGATCAAGATTGCAGTTCATAGCACTAAATACATGTAGCTTACAACATATAGTCAAGTGGTCACGTAAGAGTTTTTATAGAAAATCAGCACATCAGAGTACTGACAACAGTAGAGTGGTAATATGCCCATGGTCGTTAAAAAAACTAGTGTAATAGGACAGCTGTTCGCAGTCTAGATCTAGAGAGGCTAGATTTTCTAGATCTAATCTTATTATGCTTGATAATTATTATGATGGCACTGCCTGTGGAATCTTCTCAGTTCTTAGAATTTCCACATGTATAATATTATAGTCCCATCCTCAGGTCTTGTGAAAATTTGCTAACTTCTTGGGGAGGGAGAGGGGGTGGTCTGGTCAGAAGAATTTTTTTGTGAAAACAGTTTGACATCCCTGATTGTTGTTTTCGTTGTTTCTTCTGTATTTTTGTATCCAGTCCTCAGAAATAACCCATGCCTGTCAAGTTGTGGAAATGTCTGTTGATCTCTTTATGCATGTTACCTGTGCATTGAAATAATGACATTAGTCATTTTCAACGCTTCTGCTTAGATACTGAGAAAAAAAAATTATTATATCGCAAGTCAATTGATAAGTTAGGCTATTGTAATTCTATAGAATTGATAACTCAATTCTGTTGGCGCATTACTTCTTTAGTGGTATTATGTGATGGCTCTCATACTCAGGAATGCTCATGAGATAACTTATTTTTTCTTTTTTTTTCTTTTATATTCTTGAGGAAAACAAGTTTCTGGTCTCATGTTCAGAATCATATTAGGGTCAGAATAAAAACTTATCGAGCCAAAAACATCCAGCAAATTTATTTTTTCGCTCTTTTTTTTTTTTTCTTCTTTTTTTTTTCTGGGAAAATCATAATCATCGTTCCACTGAATTCTTTGAGTTTATAACCATAATGAAGAAATTATAACATTCTAATGTTGGTATATCTATTAAAGCACTCAAAATAAATTATTCAGAATGGTGTATGGAAGCACTTATCTTTCTAGTCTGGTGAGTAGTGGTTGGGATAAATAGAATCAGCTAAAAAATGGGAGGCTGCAGTAAAGTTTGAGGCACATTGAGTTGGAATGGCTACGGGATAGTGTCATTTGTCTGTCTTTGGCATGGTTGTGTCTTCTGTCGGCTGTGCCATGGAACTGAGGTGGGAGCATGACATTTAATAGTTGTGTGAAAATGACATCCAGTGTCTTGTGTTTCCGGTCATTTTCATATACTAATATTTGATTTTAATTTCTGCAGGAAGAAAATGAATTCCATATTAGAAAGTGGCAGAGTATAGTTTGTCTTGACATGAGCAGCATTATCACATTTTTAAATGCAGAGATTTTCTGATCATTGCTGTTTAGCTGTATTGTTTTAACAAGGGCAGGAAATGAGAAATGTTATGTACCTTGCAAAATAGTGGAAACATTCATTCAAACTGTCTTCTTCATAATGTAGTCAGGAATTTCTGTAGTAATTTCTTACTCCATACAAGAAATAATCTGTCGCGCTTCCGCTGAATTCTATGAATATGTTTGATGGTCTACAATTTTTGTAGTTGTTCTTGTTGTTGTGGTTGAGTAACCAATGTGTAAATCAACAGATGGTTTAGTTTTACATTTGGCTGGATGGGAGAGACATAACTGGACCCACTTTCATTAAACAGACTTAATTTGTGTTTGCTCTTTCCTCAGGAATTTGTCAGTGGTTTGGGTCATTTGCTTTGGGCTGTTCATTCGTAGTTATAGAGGAATAGACATTGTACTTTAGCTTTGAGTGCCTGCCAGTGCCAGATGGTATTCTGCCTGAGAGCTATGATGGTTCACATCACCTGACCTAACAGTTGTCATCTCATTTCAGAATGACAGGCCAGAACACACAGAACCAGCGAGGAGGTATGCGTGGTGGGGCTAGGGGCACATGGCGTGGTACCAGAGGTCAAGGTCGAGGTAATCGTGGCAACAACAGTGGTGGACGTGGCGGTGGTGGTGGCAGCGGACGGGGAGGGAAGCCATCGGTTAGCGTGCAAGAACTGGACAGCCAGCTGGATGAGTACATGGCCCGCAGCAAATCCCATCTGGATGCTGAGTTGGATGCTTACATGTCTGAGGTGACCAATTGAGGCTTGTGCAGAAGAGATCTATGTTTTGTCTGTTTGAATGTACATAGGCAGGATGAGTTCAGTACTACTGTGGATTGCTTCCTTGTGACTCTTGAAAATCTATACCATTTTAAATGTACAATTACAGGGAAACTGGTGTGATATGTGCTATTTCGGTTTGCTTTGACATATGTTAACATGAGCGAACGTACATCAGAGGAGCAAACATGTTCCTGTATGTGTTATATTCAGAGAATGAGTGTCTCAGAAAAAAGGGTTGAGAGAAAAAAATGGGCCTCAAAAAAAAGTTTGAGGTAATTTATCATGTGCATAAATGTAAGTTTGCTGAACTGTGAGTCTGATCCTATAATTTCTTGGATATTTTAGTGTTTGATTTGTATGCATTGCGACTGTCAGGTATGTAGATTTAATGTTCTGGAACAAGTTTGGTGTCCATTGGAGAGATTAACTAAAACTGAGGATTGTATATGTATTTTGAAATATTATCTTTTATAATGGATGTCAAGTACATTTATGATGCTGGTATATTGTTGATGGTAGAAATGAAACTTGTTTGTTCCCCACTTAGGGTACATTTTATTAAGTAGTTTTTCAGTGAAAGCGTGTCTTAACAATTCATCTTTGAAATGCTTGTGGAATATTAGTATTCAATTTTATTTAAGTAAATGAACTATGTCCATTTGGGATCCCCCCCCCCCCTTTTTTTTTTTTTTTAAATCAAGAATCCACCTAGGTATCTTTTCTTTCTCTCCTTCTCGTATATCCAATCCTCAGTCTAGGGTAAATCTGTCATATTTGTCCTCTAGTAAGCATATGAAGTGAGACTGTTGTGAAACAGACATAGATCATATATTGGAAGCAGCAACTTGCTCAGAGTCAGGGCATCCTGCAGCCATGTGCTTGCTGAACTCTGTCATGTCGGCAGTCTTGACATGGTTGCTGGTCTGATCTAAGGAACACAGTGCTGTGGGGTTGACAGGAAGATGTCATGGGAAGTTCTAGGGTGGGAAAGTAAAGGTGAGACCTCTTGTGACCACTCTTCATTTTGCAATGAACAAAGTTGATGAACAAGATCTGAGAAGTTATGTCCCTTCCTTTGTCGTAGACTTTTCTGTTGTTTAATTTCCGTTTTGCCCTAAGTGAAATGAATTGTGATACAAAATGAAATAGCATGGCCAATAATTTAGTTATATACACATTTTATTTCGTCTACAAATTCCCAGAATTGGCTTTGTCCAGAACAGATTTTTCTACATTCATTAAGTGAGCTGATTGCCCATATGATAGATGACTTGACCAGGGGTGTCAAACTTCTGACTTTTGTCAGAATTCCAACTTTTTGGTTATCGCTGACTTGCCTACTTTTGGCCAATCAAATGCTGATTTTTTATTGAATCCATGAGACAGTTGCGGTTTTGATTTTATAATAATTTGCGATACAAATTTCACACGATGACAGTGAAACTGGAAGTACAAAAGAGTTATCTTCTCTTCTCGGATGATAGTCAGACTGTTTGTTCACCTGCTGTTTGAAGATTGAGATCGAAATTTGTAGGGCTTAATACCTCACATCCGACAATATGCAGCCATATTAGAGTTGTTGATAGAACATCAACAACAGAAAATGTGCCCATGACCGTAGGAAAACTAGTGTAAGGGGGCATCTGTTCGCAATCTAGATCTAGAATCTTGATGAAGAGACTCTTGATCTAGGATAGCTAGATTTAATCTAATTGCGCCTGATGATTATAATGACAGCACTGACAGGGAAAATTTTCTGACTCTTTTGTGAAAACAGTTTGACATGCCTGCTTATCATTGGCCTTTTTACTCTCAGTGTATGTGTGGGATGTGTGAAATTTTTCTTGGGAACACTGCTGCTGTCTTGTGCATCATAAGGGGATTTTTTTAGTTAGCTTCATTTGTTTTTGAAAGGAAATTCATTTTCTTTTTTTTTTTTTTTCAGTCCATTGAACATAATTATTGTGGAGAATAACACTCCACTCAACTCATATAAATCTCAAATTTGTGGTAAACAGCATAAAAAAAATAAGGTAAACTCAAGATTTCAAAACCTGTGCTGCAATTTGACAAGCCCATATAGTCATTCTGAATCCTGAAAGCTCATCTTTATCTTTAATGGCTGCATTTTT
Source organism: Peronia verruculata (assembly GCA_038406235.1). NCBI lineage: Eukaryota > Metazoa > Mollusca > Gastropoda > Systellommatophora > Onchidiidae > Peronia > Peronia verruculata. The sequence goes on along the minus strand of JBCAUA010000019.1, from coordinate 1,630,524 downwards.
TAGCCAGCATGGTAACTGAACCCCCATTTTCATGCATTAAGTCAATTTTATTTATGGTATTATCAAAATGGGCCTTCCTTGCTATGAGTGCACTACAGCACGTAGAATACTGAAAGAGGATTGTTAGTTGATGCAAGTTTCCAGATGGTTGTTTCAGCACTGTAGGAATGACAGATCAGACATATTGAGTTTGAAAGGTTTAAGAGATGGATAGAGCTAGTAGAAGTTAACTAAAACTCACTGAATGATCTGCTTGGAAACTATAGTAAACATGACTTTGCTTTTTCTTGTTTTTGTTTAATTATATGTTCATTTGCTGTCTTTGTATGTGAAAGTGAAATGTATATGGATGATTGTCTCTTTCCATGATCTTGAAGGAGTGTGTGTTTGTGTGTGTGTGTGTTGGGGGGGGGGGAGGGGGATAGCATCTGATCCAGTTTTTTTATACCAGAGACGTCACAAACGTCTAACATCAGTCCAAAAATCTGATTTTTTTGGTTGTCGCCAACATCCTTATTTTTTGGCCAAATGATGAAATATTCCAAATTTTATGAAAGCAATTTGACATCATGTTAAATATGTAAGATGGTAAGATGAATGTTTGTGCATATGTGTGTGTGTGTGTGCATGATGGTCGAGAAGGGTGGTACATGCATCATCTATTACTGATAAACCAACAGTTTTTTTTAATGTGAAAAATTCAATAAAATGATGTGTTCATCCAAATTACAATACAGATTTGTCTCTTTGCTTTTATATTGGTTTGCCAGAATGGAAGAGAGTGTGTTAGTGTTTGGTATAGTCAGTCATTCCTTCTAGTTCATGTATGTGTACATGGCAATTGTTTCACTAAATATGTAATATGATTATTTCATCAAAATAACTTATTTCACAAAGCTTCTGATTCTGAAGACTGGAACCATTAACTCTTTAAATTTGTTTATTTTAACCTTTTTTTTTAGGGGGGGGGGGTTATTTTTTTAATCTTAATCATCACTGTCATGGCACCTCATCAAGTTAGTTTGATATCAAATTTTCAAATTCAGTGTCATCGACGTCAGTGGACATGGGAGTGATAACCACCGTCAAGAGGTTGAAATATGAAATAGAACAAAAAGAGGTGATGGGAAGAAGATGAGGGCTATGGTGCATTGTATAGATCCTTTCCACGTTCGTGTTTACTTCCGTGTTTGGATGCGAATTTTTGGTGGGCGAACGCGGAAGCGAAACGTCATGATTTACTTCCGTGTTTGAAATGTAAACAACAGAATGGTTAGGGCGGTTGCCGAAGTGAAACGTCATAGGTGAACGACCTATACATTGCGGTTTTTCATTCACTTCAGTTTCATTCACCCCTGAACCTTTCCCAATGTCGTACACATAGATCACTACTTTTCTCCACCTCTGCCTCCTCTGTCTTCCGCAGCTCTTTGAGAATCAGCCAATCTCATTCCTATCCATTCTCAGATGCTGTCTTCCCATTTCTTCCTTTGCTGTCTTCCCATTTCTTCCTTTGCTGTCTTCCCATTTCTTCCTTTGTCTTCCTCGTCTGTGGCTGTCCCTGACTCTGTCTTAGAAGATGATTCTTCCAAGGTCTGGCGATTGGGATGCATGGCGTCATGTGCAATCAAAAACGGATTCCAAGACCAAATGAGACGCAACACGATAAAATCAGGCACTCGTCAAACTGAGGCGACCGGAGAAATCAGTGGTTTTTGAAAATAAGGTTTTAATGTTTTTGTTGGTTTTTTTTTTTCTTCACAGAACTATCCTATATCTATCTAAGAATGCATTTCAGAATTAAATTTGGTGAAATGGATTGAGTAAAGGCCCAAACATTGTAATAAAGTGACATGACCTAATAGGGATTGATAGGGATTTGTGATCGGTCATTTTCTCAGTGAATTCAGCAGGAGCTACAGGTTATACTCAAAGTCTGTGAATGTCAATATCTCGACTTCTACTTCAGGTAAAACAAAAGGGAAATGAATCACTTTCACACTGATACCATATCGCGAGCTCAGTTCTTTGTTGTCCTATCTCCATTTTTCACATTTTGAGAAAATTGATGAGTTGTGTTTAGCAACTGTTTTTGTACATTGAGACAGGACAAAATGATTTTCAAACTATATCTGTTTGGGCAAGTGATAGGTGAAATGACTACAGAATATGGTAGATTTACTATCCCCTTTTCACATGACACATTTATCTCCAAATCGCCAAAAATGGAGATAGGATAAGAACTGAGCTCGCGTAATGTTCAGATTATGTTCAACAACCCCCATTCCTTAAGGAGGACAGTGGGCTGACGTTTGTCTCTGATGGCCGAAAAGATATGATAGTCAGCCCATACTCACAACTAGAAAGTAAAACATCAGTAAGTCACTATCTCAGAGCTAGAAAGAGAGAAACACTAACCAGTTTATACCTAAGAGCTAGAGAATAAAACACGAGCCAGTCCATGTCGCTGAGCTCCTTCACCTATCAGTAACGGTTGCAGCCTGTTTTCCACTCACTGTTTACTTCTCTACTGGGTTTCCTCCACACTGTCCCCCTAAACGTTTTCCTTCATTTTTGTATCAATCTTTGTTTTCTGTATAAACGGCCCGACAGCAAAATGTTACAATTTAAAGACTTGCTTTTCAGCTTTTATTTTTTTCTACCTGTCACGTTAAATTAATATAATGCTTCATTATTGTAAACTATGCCAGAGTATCTTGGAAATAGTTCATTTTCAAACTGTTAAATTTTGCCATTTGGACACAGTCAGAGGTGAGGAAATATAGTCTCTAGTTAAGAATTGCAGTATAAAGATAGACTGGTAGAGTAAACAGAAGAACGCTGCCAAGTTATGTAATATTGTAAAGAAATTACAGGGAAGAATACAAAATTTACAGAAAATAAAAATTTTAAAAAAGATAATTTCCAAAAAAGCTTAAACTACAGCTTGGACTATGATGGTAGGAAAAGTCCTCGAGTGAAGAGAGACAGGTGACGGTCTTCAGAGGAAAAATGGTTTCTTTCATCAGATGTTTCGGCCTTTAACTTTCTGACATCCTCTAGAACCCCGGCCACACTGGGAGTCATGACTCCCGATGTCCATCACCTACTTTTTGTTTTCCCCCAGGGACTCCTGGTGGGATTTGAACCACTGCCGTTTGGTTTTCGGTCCAGTACTCTAACCTCTATGCTACATGCGCCATTGTTTTTATGGCATAACCTATTCTACTTAAATCTACCGTCTGGCATCATGTGAAAAAGTGGTCAAATCGTTCCTGTATACATACCTAGCATGTCCTGTGAGCCATTTTCTGATTTTGGTCCTAACTTTGTCTCTGCTAGCGTTGACTCCGTCGTTTTGTTGATGGGATCTGTTTTAAGTGATTTTAGCACCCCAGGGGATGGCTCTGTCTTCTCAGCCTGGAACCCTGTCTTAGAAATGGTGGAATTCATCGTTTTAGAAAATGATCCTCCCTTTTCAGGCTGAGATTTTGTTGTTTCATAACTTTGCGCTGTGATACTCCTAGATAATTCTGTCCTCTGTTTGGAAGAGTCTGCTGGACTATTGGGTGACCATCCCTTAGCCAAAGAATGATTATCTGTGGATTATTAATAATAATAATAATAGAGAGTGTTAATATAGCGCTTATCCCTGTAATTACAGGCTCTAAGCGCTTTACAATCTATTATTATCCCGACAGACCCAAAGAAGACATTCATAAACGTTCTCAGCTTCCTGGGAAGCATACAAGGCGGCTGCCTGTTAGGCG
>JBCAUA010000019.1:1610281-1621718 GCA_038406235.1 Peronia verruculata | reverse complement strand
CCCCCCCCCCCCCCCCCCCCCCCCCCCCGACACTGCTGTCCGGGTATAATTTCCAAATTCTAGATGTCTCACACGAAATTTCTTTTCAGCAAACTGGGCAAGCACTTAGTAGAACAATAGTAGTCGTGGCAACATTGTCATAATGACATATAAGTATTGTGAATGTATTCAGGCATATTTGTTGCATGATTTCAGACACAAGATATTAGTCAGAAACCAACCGACAGTCTTAATTACTTTCTAAAAAAACTAACTAACTAGCTATTTCGGGGTCATTAATTTATTGACGGTTAAGTCGAACGCTGGTCGAAAGGTAAACACGATAGCAAATTAATGTCGCAGTCTCTTACTTTGTAACTTACTGGTCATTCATCGTTGACTCACCGATATACTTGGTACGGGATAAAGTTACGTTCTAGGAGGCCGAATATACATGAAATATTAGGTAGTTTTCATAAAAAGATGAGAAAACAAAAATCCCATAACTTCCCAATGACTATCGCGATGAATGCACAATATAGACAGGATGACCATTTCCGACAGATTTTCTTTTTCGATCAGCCAAATTTGCATCGTTTGAGTTGATTTGTGACATTGGGTAGACCTTTTCGATTCTAGATTACTCCAAATGGGAGGAGTTCCACACCATGCCAAATGGCTTCAGGAAAGCACTGATTAGGGATAGATTTTAATTAGGATTAGATTATGGGTTAGTATTAAGGTAAGAGTTAGGGTGAGATACTACAGGGTTTGCTCAAGTACCCTGAAACATCTACATGTAGTAACACTAGATCACTTAGTAGCAAAAGAACATCGAGACTGCTTTGATCCCCTCATCGGACAGTATTCGGTGAATATAATTTAAATCTTCTCAATGAATGGTCGCTGACAGACAACGTAGTGATAGAGATATGCTACTATCTTACTTTTTCAAAAGCTGCCTTGGGTCCGAGATGGTTATATAATTAGATGGGAAAATAACTACTTTGACCGCCAACCAAAATACTCTCCTTGCCAGGTGCAACAGGTACATGTATAAGATAAGCAGTGTGGAGAAGGGGGGGGGGGGGGATCGCTTTTTCTATTGTTATTTGAAAACTGAGTAACTGACAATTCTGAAGCAGTTACCATGTGAATGAAAATATTTCTGTGTCATCGTGATATTTCCATTTCATCCTTTGTTCGCTTAATGTATTTCAAATAACAGGATAATAATTGATTTTTTTTCTTCTAGCGGTATATTCTACGTCTTTCAACGTCATGTGGCTGGTTATCTCGGGACTTTTCTGCTTTTCAATGCTTGTATCATACCTCTTGTCTTTGGGAAAGAAAGTAACTTAGTTGACCGAAAAAGTCGGTCATTCTCTTTATATCCTATTCGGAGGAGGTCTTAGTTTGAAGAGTTTGGGTGCGAAACAGTAAGTGGACGAGGCCTAGGAAAAAGTAAGGGAGAAGACGCGAGAGACTGGACTAAATCACCTTTCAAAGGGCAAGGGCGACGAGTTTGTAGGAGAGAATGGTTTCAATGAGGATTAATCGTAAATCTGAGCGACAAGGCTTTCTGTGTTGAGAAGTCCGCTTGATCTAGCAGTAATGAGGTGACTAAACCGCTGCTCTTCCCCAGTGATTCGATTATGGGGTGAGCCCATCATGGCGACTTGGCGTGCAAGCCTCATGAAGGCTGAGTGGGTGATTAGACGGAAATAGGATCGACCACGGGGCGTCCTCGATACCGGCATTTCAAACTGCAGAATTGTAAAAACAATCAGGTGTTGTGGTCAGGTGAATAAAATATTTATCTTTGGTCATAAAGATGAAGCTTTCGAATCTCAGGAACATTTTTGTTTTCTTGTAACTGTGAACCACCTCTAAAGCTTTTTATAAGCCCCTTAATCTTGGCGATGAAGCGACGAAAAATGGAAAATTAATGGGTGTATGGATGGAGGGATACATGGATGGATATACGGATGAATGGATTAATGGGACCTGTGTCAGTAATTGAAGCTTTATTACGTCTGCCTTTTCGCTTCTTTCACTGTTTCATCTTCTACTGTAATTATAATCAACCCGCATTACATGTATTTATATTTCTTAATGTACTGGCTATTCTCTCAGTCTTTGATACCATCCCAGTCAGGCAGCAATGGCTTGCTGAACCCACAATAAATACCACCTGTTTGTATGTTTGCATGAATTCTAGTGAACTTTACGCCATGCAAGAAGACACATCTTTCAGCCGACCAACCTTTCAGTCACATATTGTATAGCTCAGTAAAAATATATATTTCCATGCATGGTGGCTCTCAGCATGAAAACTAATTTCATGGTCATATCTTTGTTAAGATCATTCTATTGAAATTACAGTCTCTGTGAATTTTTCAGACTGTTCATTAGCCAATCTACAATGACGTCTTTCATTCTTTCTTCCACAGAATTACCATTCCTAGATCGGCATCACTCAGGGCATTGTGAGTGAGATTCCTCCTTTAGTCTCACTAAATACCGCCCTCAAAAATAAACAAGACATAAGGACGCTATGCTAGAGAATTGCGGATTTTTCGATGACGACGTTTAGCGAGTTGATTAGACGGAATCAGGACGCTTCCGTCTGTGAAGAGCGACCATTGCGTCAGGCTGTCCTCTTTGCTCTGTTCTACATTTTTTGCCGCTCAGATAGGCTCACCAGGCAGTGGCGAAAGGCCTTGGATTTCTGGGCAGTCTGGCTCAGGAATTTGTGGTTCCATCACTCGGCCACAGACCAAACTGGGTCGAAGGCACTCTGGTGGCCAGCCAGTTTCACTCTCCGAAGCCATCCTGCCTTTATGTATTTAACAAAATACAGGCCAGTGCTCACCTGCTGGCCCAAGCAGATCCAGAGAGTGTGGCTCCTCCCCATTGTAACACTCTTCCAGGTGGCAGTCACTATTCTTGGATTCGCCCACTCGCTGCTGCCCTCATGTTTACATAGATTCATCGGGGAAAGCTTGCAAAAGTCAGCCCAGGTCATCATGGATGCCACAGGGGGGATTACGTTACGTCAAGTGAAGCATGTCTTCTCTGTCATGGCTCTGTTAGGGCTCATCTTCCTGGCTGGCCTTGCAAGAGGAGGTATATTTGGTTCCGAGTTCAGCGCGTTTGAACGATACGGAGTCTTCCTTAGTGTTATGCTCTACATGTTACAATCAACAGTATTAGTCCCGTTACCTTTTTTCGTTTTCAACTTCCTTGGAGTTGTTCTGCTCAATGTCTTCACCACTCGCCCAAAACTTCGGCGTTCACCATTGCTCGGCCCTTTTCTCTGCTTCCGGGTGGTCACTCGTGGGCTCTACCCGGATCTCGTCAATACAAACGTCCGCCACAACCTGGACGTATGCGCTAACGTTGGCTTGCAGAACTACATCTTTCAAGTGGTCACCGACATTCCCATTAACCTGGAGAAGAACAATCGAAGTCGTGAGTTAGTGGTGCCCAAAGAGTACAAGACACCCACGGGCTCTCTATACAAAGCCAGAGCCCTGCAGTATGCACTAGAACCTGAAGTTGATATTTTGGGGGAGGGACACTGGATCGTTCATCTAGACGAGGAGACTATTCTAACTGAAGAAGCTGTTATAGGTATCATCAACTTTGCGGGGTCGGCTGAATACTCGTTTGGCCAAGGTGTCATCAAGTATGGCAAGGGAAAAATTATTAATTGGATTACTACTCTGGCCGATTCTATACGAGTAGGTATCGATTATGGATGTATCAGGTTCAGTCTAGGAGTTCTTCACAAACCTGTTTTTAGCTGGAAAGGTTCCTTTATTGTCGCTGACGCCGAAGCCGAGAAGAAAATCACTTTTGATCACGGTCCAGAGGGATCTATCGCCGAAGATTGCTACTTCGCATGTGTAGCATTCAGCAAAGGATACAGCTTTGGATTCGTGGAGGGGGAGATGTTAGAGAAGAGCACCTTTACTCTCAACGACTTCATTCAGCAGCGCCGACGCTGGATGCATGGCATTCTCCTGACCGCCCTCAGTAAGAAGATTCCACTCCGTTACCGCCTTGGTCCAGTTCTGATGAGCTTCTCCGGCTGTACCATGCCTGCCAACCTCCTGATGTTCCCGCTCAGCATGATCTTCCCCATGCCGTCCTCACCCCTTATTGCTCTGTCTTACAGCTTCATCTTAGGCACAGTTCTTTATCTATTCATTCTAGGCACGGCACAGACCTTCTGCATCAAGCAGTATGGTTACCTCCGCTATTGTTTGTTAGTATGTGCCACAATCTTGTGCGGTTTAGTAGCTTGCATTCTGGAGAACATCTCTTCACTGCTCGTCTTCTGGTTGCCCAAGACGTCGATAAACAGCTTCTATGTAGTAAATAAGGAGGTGCAAAGTGACTGCCTAAAAATCATGTAATGCTAGTGTATGTTAGATTATTATAAATATTACTGAGAAAAGCCAGCTTATTTATGATGATCATTATATATTTCACATATGAAAGTGCTTGTCAAATTTTTAAGTTACATGTGATAATTCTGTTTATTGGGTCAGATTTCCTTGTATTGATGTAAAGAAGAAAATGTGGTTTATGTATCTGGAGAGAAGTGCTCATTAAATATTAACATTCTTATGTTCTGCATATGAATTTATCCTCATTAAATTTGTTTAGCTTACCATTTTAAATCTTTCAGTTTAGTTTTAGTGTAATCAATATGCTGATTTTTCCTGCGTACTTTTGTGGTGCTTGTCTTGTTATTTGGTCTTTGCCTTGAGAATTAATTTATTATTATTTTGTTTTGTTTAGCTTTGATTTGTTTGTTTGTTTTGTTCCATACACCTTTATGCATCGAATAAAATGGAAAATAGCATTGAAAGCAAAGAAAACTTAAGTGTTCTGTCTTAAGATCTGTGTAAACAATGATAAGGGTAGATTTTTATTTTCATTTTATTTTATTTTATTTTATTTTATTTTTTAAAGGGGGTGGGGGGTCAGTGACAGATTATTGTTTGGACAACATTTGCCATTGGTGGTTTTTCGAGTAATAGTATTTTTATTTAATTCTGCCATAAAAATAACCAACCCCATGGTCTGTTGCACAGATGCTTTTTTGTTCCCCTCACCATTACATTTTTGGTTTGATTGTTTTGTCTTGTTTTGTTTTTAACAGCTGAACACACTTAATCTGTGACAGAAAAGTAATTAGATCCACAACTTTATCAAAAGATTCACAAGAGTAATCATATTGGTGGCACGTCTTCTGGTACATAATATGCAGTGTTTTAGCTCTTTCTCTCTCTCACCCTCTCTTCTCTCTCACTTTCTCTCCCCACGGTGTCCACAATAATTATTGAGCTCACATGTCACTTGTCAGAAATTGTTACCCTATGCACAAGCATGTATTTATGTCGTGCACAAAGAAGGCGAGTTCTCACTATAACTTTCGATGTGCCATATCCAAAAAGCGTTCCTTAGTAAATTCAAGAACTACAGTGATTACCAGCATTCTGATGCTGCTAGCCAAGGAAATATAAAATATAGTCATTCTCAGAAAGAACTCATAAAACAAAACAGCCGTTGAAAACTGCTTTCACTACAATTTTTCAAATTCAGCCTTGTTTGAGGGTGATATTGTTGTATTGTATTCTGGTCTGTTCCGATCGCTGGAAGAACAAAAACGTTGTTGTTGTTGTTGTTTTTGTTGTTGTTGTTGTTGTTGTTTTTACAGTAAATTTCAGGTCTAGAGCATCTCGCCCTGTTAGGGAAAAAATTATACCCACTGCATCGTTATATGCAGGTTTATTTCCTGACAGGCTATCACTTAAGTTGATATTAAGCATATTTTTACCCTTTTATTTGTTACCTGTTTGGGGATTCAGAAGAAACCATTACTGCAATAAGGCAATCATATTTCATTCTCAAAATCTCCAGTAACATGTGCTTATTGTTTTCTCGGTCAGGCAGGACAAAAGGTTCTGATACAAAATAAAATATGCCCAAAAGAGAGGGGAGGGGAGAGAGAGAGAGAAAGAGAGAGAGAGAAATGGAGGGGATAGTAGGCAAAGATTTCCAAAGTTTTCTCGTGTCGTCTCTCATGCCAGCCCACAGAATAGTCGGATGGTTATTTTCATAAATATTGTCATCATCATTAGTATAATAAATATTATGTGATTTCCTGACGTTTGCTGGGATAACTAGCATGCCAGCATAGGATATTCAATGTATTATTATGTTCACTCAATATTCAAATGTTTTTAGTGTTATCAGTAAGAGCTGAGGATATTAACTTCGCTGCACTATAATTTGTATCACAATTTCTTTCATTACTTTGTGTGATTGTCATTCATTTTGTTTGTATGTTTATTTTACTGGTAATATTTTTTTTAAAAAAATAATTTTTACCACAATGTCTGCTTCAATCGTTACTGCCATTATTGCCATTATTTTCATCACCAACATTATCATTATCACAGTGAAGATAATATCACCACAAATTTACACATTGTTGTCATATCACTACAACTGTAGGCCCTGCCTGTTGTTAACATTATAGTTATCTAATATATGTAATGTAACCTATTATGACCTAAGATCGAGGTGCTCTCCGATACACTCACACACTTCTACATGCTCCTCTCCCTTCCCTGGCGAGGGGAGCAGTATGAAAGGAGGCTGTGGTCACAGACTCTCTGGCATCAAGCCCTCCTGGAATCGAGAGAAGTTGAGCTGTCTTCCTTTTAGCATGTCATCATTAACTTCATCTTAGTCCTACCGATCCCTTCCTTACTAGCATTTAATTTTTCTTGTGTTTATCCAACACTATGTTCCCAATATAATTACCACACCCTTCTGTTTACCTATAGCAAGCTTCCCAAGGAAAATTTATGTTGACACTGTTCAACTCAGTAATATGAGCTGACGTGATTATCATAGGAAGAGGGAAAAAGGACAGTCTTAAACTGTTATCCTTGACCAAGTCTGAATTGTTTCTCACCAGCTATATCAGTTCAGTTCCCTTTGCCACACACGAGAAATATTGGACAAGCACAGTAAAGAGAGAAAAAAAAATGCATTGTTACTTTACGTTCTTTACGCCTTTCAACCTCCTGCGGGTGGGTTATCTCGCATTGTTGCGGATACGATATCTATTTCGCTTTTCATGCTCCTGTGGGTGTTCATGCTCATGTGGGTGTTCGTGCTCCTGTAGGTGTTCTTGCTGCTGTGGGTGTTCGTGCTCCCGTGGGTGTTCGTGCCCCTGTGGGTGTTCATGCTCCTGTGGGTGTTCATGCTCCTGTGGGTGATTATCTCATGTTACAGCTACAGTCTGAAGCGTCCTTTGCTTGAAACAGACATCACCAAACAGTCTGAAAAATAATTATTTATGGTCTACAGAAAGATTTTTTTTCTTCTCATCATTATTATTTTCTTAGTAGTTCTACTCTTATATTTTTGTTAAATGTGTCTGTGTGTTGTGTGTGTGTGTGTGTGTGATCAATCTTGTAAAATGACAAGATAAAAAGTGACTTTTTTTTCTTCTTTACAGAACTATCTGTTCAGCGACCATTGTGTCTGGCAAAAGGAGATAATAGGGCTGGTCAAAAACAGGTCTCATTATTTTCAATTCAGTCAACAAGATTGCGTATTAAAATTACATGTATTTCCATAACATTTATTAATGAACAACCATGGTGGTATTATTATTATAATTATCATTATTACTGCCATTATGACTATCAGTGTTGTTAATATTATTATAAACCTCTTTCATATCCAGTGCCAGACCCATTCCCTCCTCCCCCCCCCCCCCTTCCAAAGAAGAGCGGGCGGTGCACTTGCCAGGAAAAGACAGGATCCTCAATATAGACTTTTTGTAAACAAGACGGAATTTTTGTTTTAACTCTGACACGACTAATCTGCTTGAAGCCATGTGGACAATTTAAATGAGAAAACATGAAGGATCCACGTGTAACTCGGACTTAGGAAATGTTAGCTCTCTTCTTTGCTAACACTCCTACTGGCTCAATTGTTTCCTTTCTAATGCGCAATAGGGCTCACCAGTATGCCGGGAAATTCCATCGACCCTGATCTTGGGCTTACCTCGGCCGCAAGTTTGCCTCACTTCTTGTCATGACCCTGTTAGGTTGGGAAGGAAACTTGTGATTAAAACTCTTCACTATGAGTGACAGACTTGCTGAAGAGTTCATCAGCTATTACACTAGGGTTGAATTTCAGTGGTAATTATTTTATGCAGAGTGCAGCGGGAATGTCCGACGCAGTCAGCGCGTAAAAGCCATTAGTTGGTGATTCAAAACAATGCCCTTTTAATGATTGCAGTCTAAAGGCAAAAAGAAGGTAAGCTACTATTAGTACTAGCCTACAGCTGTCTCTTCGCTGTGCAGTGACTTAAATATTCATCCAATTTAGTTGAAATTTGACGCACTTTTCTTTTCACTTCTGTAACTTTTCTGTTTGCTTATTTATTAGTTTTCTTGATCGGTAGGTGGGTTGGTTGGTCGATTGGTTAGTTGGTTGGGTGAGTGGACGAATGCATGGTTAGTTGGTTGATTGGGTGGCCAGTTCGTTATCATTGGTTATTATTATTATTACTTTGTTATTATTATTATGAAATATTGTTATTAGTGTATACTAATCCGTTAGTTTTGTCATGAATGGAAGTAAAATTTAATTACCACTAACACCCATCAAAAAGGACACCTTTGAACACACACACACACACACACACACACACACACACACACACACACACACACACACACACACACACACACACACACACACCTTCTGGAAATTTTATTAGCATAAGGATTTGTTCTTAATGCTGAGAGATGCTTTGGTCTTGTGTATACTTTTACTTCTTGCAGAGACGAAACAATGCCTTTGGCATTAGGAGGTTTTAGCGCATAATTAAGTGTACTGTTTCAACAGCTGTATTGTTTTGTTATTGGCAGATTGGCGTAATCAGTGTCATTGACATTCTTCTCCATATTTTCATGTTTAGCAACATCATATATATAGCCTATTACAAAACTGGTTATTTGGTACAAATCTGTCACTGCCATTGAATTCTTATCACAAATGCTGATTTGGGGAGTATTGATGATTTTATAGTTGTTTTAATATTAATACATGTACAATAATTATCAGTATTATCCCTCTTTTTTTTTCCATTATCAAGAGCAGAGAACTGCATAGTTTTTGAAACGCCAATTGAGGGCACAGGGCCCATGAATGCTGTCAGATTTGCCAGCAGGCACACGAGGTTTTCAAACCGTGAGCGGAAGGCTACTGTGCAGGTTCAACAAGCAGTGTCGCTGCTAATTACATGTATGAACGTTTTGGTAAATCTAGTGGCCAAAGTCTGGCGAGGCCTGTTTTACCGGTTGTTTGTGGAGGGAAGGAGACGCATTTTGCGTTCTTGAAGGCTGAAACTTATAGTTGAGTTTCAATGGTACGAAAATCTGTAAGTAGTTGATGGACTGCCGCCGCGACACAACCCGTTGGGGGCCCAAAGGTCACTTAGACCTGAAAGATGTGGCATTGAGAAAGGAGTGAGTAGTTCTTTACCAGTCTGAATAAAGACATACTTGCCAACACTGAGTCGGAAAATGGTACGTCAATTAATGGATTAATGTACAGAACCTTACACTTTTTTTTGTGGTAGGAGTTGAGGCTGATGTTCGGTCTGGTGTTGTTTGAGTTCATTTTTTAACAGAGAGGCTACTCGAGCAATGTGAGTAATGAGGCGCAAGCACGACTAGTTCACGCGATCCAGCCACAATACATGTATTACCATCTATCATATTTACTTAGGCTGAACTGACTACCCAATCAATATCGCATTTTTTTTTTTTTTTATATAGAAAAACCACGAGCATCGGCAGCAAACAAAATTCATTAAAATTTGCAGTCAGTTGTCTTGCTTTGGTGAAATGAAAAATAATGACAGTATTCTGATGGGCTTTAGAATTAAATACATAATTTGTGTATTAATTGCGTCCAGTTTAGTGTCATTTATCTTTAAGAAAAATAAAATTAAAAAATACTTAATAAACCGGTGATCATCGGCCTACAGTAATAACTACTTTAAGGACTTCAAATCGATGGAGGGCACATACGGTCAGTACCTGAATCATTTCAAATTAGATCAATTGCCTTCGTATTAGAGTTCAGTTAATAAATATCGTTTTGGCCCATATTTCATTACCACATCATAAAACACCACCAGTCCTCTTCTTCCTTCACCTTAGGGGACGGAGTGGCTCAATGGGCATGGCGTCTGCTCATGGAGAAAACAGTGCCGGGATCGAAACGCGGGTTCTGCATCGGAGGATGACAGGACACGAAGATCGAAAACCCGCATTTTTTCAGTGACTCAACGGTCCCCTGGCTTCCTGTGGGTAGGGAAGCCCGACGTCTAGCCTTCTCGGATAAGGGCGAATATATTTCGGAGGTCACGTGTGTACGTTACGCACGTTAAAGAACCCTTGGCAGTTCGAAATCGACGGAAAAGTAGGCTGAGTGCCGCTGTGGGGGCAAAATTTCCAAATTGCAAATTTCTACCCAAAAATTTTCTCAGCAAAAATTGGCAACTTCTAAAAGTCGAGATAATCCTACTTTCTTAGGATTGAAAGGCTTCAAAAAAGAGAGAGAGATTACAGCATGAATGATAAAACAAAGCGGTATGGAGAGGATAAACAGGAAAACAAAAACCCATATATTTTCTCTGTATTAACGCACGCGTAATGTCTCTATAATGGTTTTCTTTAAAAATAAAATAAAATCATTGACGCTCTAAAATATTTGTCGAATCTGTAAATTCATGAGAATGACATCATTTCCGTTTCCTGTTTAAGAGGAAGTGATGTGTTGATGGGGGAAGGGGAAAGAGAGAGGGTCATGAGCAGAGAGAAAACACAGGGAGCGTGGGGGGGGGGGGGGGAGTTAAGGAGAAGTTGCAAGTAAGAGTGTGAAAACATTGAATAAAGAATGAAAACTTCGCATCCTGTATTCATGGCCTAGTGCATTATGAACTTGATGAAGCCTCAGTAGTAAGGATCCTCGTGATTAGGATGGAGACCACAAAGGATTCATGCTGGTTGGAATTGAGCCCTCTTATCAGCTCAAGCTTGAGGGTACTACTATTTAATATGTACGTATGTCTTTATACATTTCAAGAACTCTTGGGGAGACTAGAATCGTTTCAGCACAAGACAGAGAACCATAGGTACTGCAACAAAATTGTAAGCATCTGAAAAATTGTGCGCATTCCATAGAAGGTGAAATACGCCTAAGCTTATTATAATACATGCATAAGTGTATGTATAATTTTAAATGCTGAAATATATATATATATAATGCCTTTTTTACATCATGGTGTGGTTGGAGGGGGGGGGGGGGGGGGGGGGGGGGGGGGGGGGGGGGGGGGGGGGGG
>JBCAUA010000019.1:1592698-1609633 GCA_038406235.1 Peronia verruculata | reverse complement strand
AAGCCCTGGGTGACGGCCATCCCGACAGACACAGGTTGGTGATATTGGCAGTACCGTGTTTTTGTTCCAGTAACCTGAGAAGCTAAAAAATCTTCACTCTTAATTCTTTTTTTTTTTTTTTTCCTTTGTCTCCATGGGTTATCTTGTGAACCTGCGATAATCGACAATCTGCTGAAATGTATTACGCAAAATTATAAGGGGGAGACAACTGATTTGGATACTTGGTTCGAATATTCGAAGCAATTTGTGTTAATTTTGTTTATAAATAAATATCTGTTAACAAATATTTGATTGTATGTTTGTGTTTTTTTAAGTCTCAACTGCCTGTCATATTTTTTTTGTTTTTTTTTGTCTTATTTGTTTGCTCTTTTTTGCTTGTTTGTTTGTTTATTATTTTTTTTTTAAAACAAAATCTGGGAGTTAGGGCCATTCCTTTTACCTCCCTTTGCCCGACACAGAGGTGTTACACATAACAGTGCAAAGAAGAAAAAAAAATTACTTGATGTTTTGTCATTCAAAAGATTGATCATACAAAAAAAAAAATTGATGAACTTAGAACAATAAGAAGGCAGTTTCCTTATCCATAATTAAAAAAAAAAAATTTCTTGATGCAAGTTTCAAACACACAAAAGTGATTTTTTTTAAAACATCTTCATATGGCTTGTTCAGCATCTCTCCTGTCTTGTTAAAGGAAGAAATAGGACTGGTCAAAACAATCTTCCACTGAGCAGGTCAAAACAATCTTCCACTGAGCAGGTCAAAACAATCTTCCACTGAGCAGGTCAAAACAATCTTCCACTGAGCACAGCATTTCTCCTCTCCCAATTTTGTTTTTGGCTTTGATTTTTTACTTTCATTTCCAATAACAATTTGATATCTTTCTAAAACTCCACAATATCACAATACTGATGCAGTTTAGACTTAAATGTGGATCATTGATGAAAGGAAGTGAGAAACAAAGGAGAGAAAACAAGATTATGGAATTTCAACTTTTTGGTCGTTGCCGACTTTCCCTTTTTCCGCCGATCAACTGCCGGCTTTTACTGAGTCCACAAGACAATCGCGGTTTTATGATAATATGCGATACAGATTTCCCAGGATGACAACAGAGACCGGAAGTAGGTAAGAGATATCCTCGTACTTCTGACGATAGACGGACTGTTTGTTCGGCGACTGTTTGTTCGGCGACTGTTCGAAGATCAAAATCAAAGTTTGTATAATAGCATTTAATACCTCACATCCGACAACATACAGTCATGTGAGAGTTGTTGATAGAAAAGCAACACATGAGAGTACTGACAACAACAAACAATGTGCCCATTTTAGAAACAAACATTTTAGAAAAACTACTGCATGAGGAGTAGCTGCTCACGGTCTAGATATACACGAGTAGATCTATGTCTAGATCTAATCTAATTACGCTCGATGATTATGATGACGACACTGCCAGTAGGATCTTAAGTTTGTGGAATTTCCACTTCTCTATATTATAAAATTGCAAGAAAACCCACAACAGGCCTATGGACTCGAAGACTCCTGAAGGGACGTTGTGGCATATGGGTCTGTGTTTCTATGTACATACACTCGAAAAAGGCTTATTATCTTTGACGTTATTTTAAAAATGTGATAATAATTGAATAATAAACTCATGAGGCTGCTTGAAATAGCAAGATGGGTTCAAAAACACGTTTTCTTTGAGTAACATTGTTTTATCAATTAAAATATCAACATCAAGGTGCCAATGCTTTGCCATGTGCTTTAAGGTATGGGGTTATTTATTTAAAAAATCTCCCATGGAGGCCTTGGGTTCTCTTCTAGTGTTGTATAATTTTATAGTCCCATGCCATGATCTTGTGAAAAGTTAAAAAAATCACTCAGAACAATGAAAACTTCTAGCATTTTTTAAAGTGTCTTAGATTTACACTTATGTAACCTGGCTATCACCATGAGGGGAAGGGGGGGGGGGGGGATTTCTGACTTTTTTTGTGAACAGTTTGATATCTCAGGTATTATAATGTGAAATTTTACTGCGAGGTCACAGTCATCCATGGCTGAATGGACAAGTGACCAGACTGGTATGACTGTCAGCCTGTGATTAAGCGTTCGAGCCTTAGCCATGCCATTTTTATTTCATTTTGTTTTTGTAATAAAAAAATAAATATGTGTGTATTTCACATAATTTCTGTGTTTTTAGTTACAATTTTGAGGGATTGATTGAAGGAGATGCTTTAGCTGGATACATCTTGCCTACATCATCAACTGAGAATGGCGAGTTCATCTCCAACTCCAATGCGTCTACATCTATATGTTTAATTTCTTTTCAGTTCCTTGTACAGTGTGTGCATTTGTGTCTTTTTGGCAGAAAGTTTGTATTTGAGGGTAAAGTTGAAGGAGATGTGGAATGGAGAGATCTAGATCTCATTAATTTTTCAAAATAAAAAAAGATCATCGAGGTTGATGATAAACGAGACCATCATCATATATTGATTAACATATTTTTAGCTAAAAGTGTTTAAAGCTGCATATACATGTCTCCCACCCCTCCCAAAGGAGCATGACACAGACTTGATACTTCACAGACCTATGACAATGACACAGACTGAAATTGGCCTAGACCTCAAGACTGTACAGCCTCAAGTTCGGCTAGCCATTGCTTTTCATAAAAGAATTACAGCTTTTTACGTGATCTGTAGTAAGGCTGCATACATGTATGCCGTTCTCACCTCTTGGTCTCCACTTTCTTTATGATATTGTTTTTTTTTAAGGGTAATTTGTACAAAGTGGACCCTAACAGATTTACTCCATAGAAAAATACAACATCGTAAAGTGCTATGTCAGTTGTTTTTACTCAAGGATGAATCCATATTTCAACTCCCACTATAAGTAGGCCTATATCACTGACTATTTGTCTCGCAACCAGTCAAAATGAGACGTATGTCGATTTTTCACCATATAGAGTTTTTGGTATCATGTGAAAGCTTATTTCACACACTTTCAGGGAGTGAAAAAAGCTTTGAGCTAGCTCTATTCTAGCCAGAGATATTGCAGTTTAAAGAGGCAAAGGGTCACCACTCAGCAATGAGCGGAATTCCAAGTAAATCGAGTTTAAATGAACAGTCATACACATAAATCTACATGCCTACCTCATAAAAAACCCGATTTTAATCAAGTAATATGTATAAATCGAGGGTAAGACCGATACTGTCTTGTTTAGAAATAAATGCACTTTCAATTTCTGCAATAAAAATAAAATTGATATCTGACCCCCCTCATCACATTCAAAGCCTGATTTCTCCGTTCTAGCCCAGCAACTTATGTCTCATTTCGACTGGCTGCGAGACATATGAATTCCAAGCTCTGCATTTTTATGAATCTCTGTAACACAATCCCTGATGTTTACTCCTTATATCATAGCCATAGCTGTGACACGCTGTTTTGTCTAAGTTTTAATTATTTTACTTACCCATACTGTGGGTGGTGTGACTGACTGAGGACCTGGCTAGCTATGGCAGGGTAAGTGGTGGCAAAATATCTGTGGAAATATTTTTCTTCACTGAAAAAATACCTTTAAATGGGGACTGTTTTTGACCAGCACTATTACTTCCCTTTACTAGACACAAGAATTTCTTAAGAAACGGTGTAAAAGAGGAACAAATTTTCCTCTTGTCATTATTGATCACAAAAATATGAGCTAAAATAACTACAATATGAAGAAAACAGTTTCCCTTCACAATGAATTTTTGTGCAATTTTTCATAATGTCCATTTCACTAATTTTATTTTCTCTCTGTTCTGCTTGTACAACACTCTTGTGCATGGCAAAAGCAAATAACAACATGATTTGTGTGTGCGTTTGTTGTCTGTGTGTGTGTAGACGTGTGTGTTGACCTGTGACAAACCCTGAGGTTGACTCATGGAACCTAGGTTAAGAACCAGTAGATTAAAATGTTACTCTTATGACAGAATCAGCAAATATAACAAGTATTAATCTCTTAGTAGCACATACCACAATTGCCTTTTTCTTTGACAAGTTAAGAATGATCCTATTAATGCTAAATTCAGAACTGACCTAGCCAATCTAGTACAATTTCACTAAACAATTTCTTGGCTACAAAATACTGTTTCTCATCAATTCAGTTTGAAACTGCCAAGGCTTTCTTACACACTGTGCAAACTACAGATAGCTAATCGCTGTTCCATAGAACATGATTTAGACATTGTTAGGAGCAAACATCTAAACCATAAACCATCTTCTCCACAACGGAAACATAAATGTGTACGTGGTTTGGTATCTGCACCAAGGTGAAAACAACTCACGTCGTGAGGTAAAAGGTTTGACGCTTCAATCCTCCCATTGGGGGATGGAAGGATACGAAGATCAAAACTAGCATGTTTTCAGTGATTCAACGGTCCCCTGGATTCCTCTGGATAGGGATGACTGACATCAAGCCTTTTTGGATAAGGGCAAAAAACTTTCAGAGTTGCCATGTGTACATTACGCATGATAAGGAACCCTTGGCAGTTAAAAATTAATCAAGAGGAGGCAGAATGCCACTATCTGGGCAAATTTCCAAATTCCAAATTTCTACCCACAAAATTTCTCAACAAAAACAAGCTGAGATAATCCTACTTTGTTAGAACTGAAAGGCTTGAAGGAAAAAAAAAAAAAAATAGATTATCAAAAGGCAGGCGATGCAGATATTCTGACATCATCTTCATGTAAAGATGAAAGTGTCCAATTCACTTTACTGAGATAGGAAAACTTCCAAAAATGACAGACGGTTACCAGAAGCAACGTACAATCGTTTCACCAAAGAAAAAAAAAAAAAAAAAGACCTGCAGTTCTGAAATCAGCATAACCAAATATCTGTTACAAGAAAGATAATGAGAATTCATACTTTACATTGGCTCCACTGATAGTTTTTATTTTATTATTCTGTAACTGGTATGACAATGAGAGCAGGATTACGAATCCTCAAACTCTTACATTAACTGGTCCAGACCCAACATCCCCATTCCCCTAAAGTCTGTGCTAGGATCATGACCTTGGAACCCGATGTCTGTCCAGTGTGGTCCCACGCGGTCATGAAGTGGAGAGCCATTGTGATATACACTCCACAACTGAAATATAAATGTGATATGTCATTGAAAAAAAAGATAAGACATCTATCTTATATTATGTAACATACATTCACACTAAAATGCAAATAGAATCAAGGGGAGATGGTGTCTGAAGTTTTCATTTGTTTTAAAAGTTTGGCCATTTCTGAATATAAAAATGGTGCAAAAAGGTTGATATATCCATCCTACGGTATTACAAACGTGGTCATTCAAAGGGTGGCTGGTCCCTCTGCTATTCAGTAATGTTAAAATCCTCTCCCCCCAACAGCTTCCAAAATGACTCCCATGAGATGCTCTCCCCTTCAATGAATATCATGAACAGCAGAGGAATGGAATTGAAGAAAAAAAAGAAAAGGCATATATCAGATCCCTTGTACTATCCAGTATACAGCATTTTTCCTCCAAGTAACAAAAACCAAATGGAAGCAGTACAGCTTATGTTTATCACACTTCTTCCATCCTTGTATTCATTTCCCTAAGAGGAAAAAAAAAGATATCGTGACCAGAATTTTCAGTTTTTATTGCCATGGCCCTCCTCAAAGCAGGGTGTTTTTACTTAGAGTCATGATGGAGGCCTGAAATAAATACCTCTGTTAATTTTGCCTCATGAGCAACATTGTCGCTGGAATATTTAGTTTTCCTCAGGTCTTCAACTTCATTCAAGAGCTGATTGTAAGCCTTGATTCTCATCAATGAGTCTGCTAATGTTGGCTGAAATCTGAGAAATAAATACATAAGAAGCTTAGAAGCTTGCATACCTACAAGATCTTGTATTCTTTCCCTATTTACCTATTTTATCATAGATATTTTGCCACCCAAGAATGAAATTGACCTATCTACAACATAAAACTGTTTAGTAAGAACAATTTTATTCTGAGACGACGATTCCACTACCATTAAAGAAACTGTGAAGTATACCAGTACAACAAAACTATCAAAAAAATACGAATATGTCTTGTTTTTTGTCATATTCTCTAGGGCACCTTTGACACTGGCCACATTTTCCTGGTGCCACACACCAATGAGTAATAACATACGAGTAAACAGTACTGCTTCTAGCAAAATAAACCACACTGTGAGGTTCATTTTAAGAGAAGGTAACATAATTATGAAAAGATTCTCTATTACGTTTAAATAATACTCTAAACGGGAGTTTTTCAAAACAGTTTCACTGATGACAAAGCCATCTTTGTAGCTGACTGGAAAAACACTGCCTATACAACCAAAACACAAACTATGAAGGATATTCATGCAAAAGTTAATTTTGTTTATGTTCTATGTATTCCCCTGTGATAATCAGAAAAATAATTCCTCGTTTTCCTCAGGCAGCATCATGACCAATACCATACATGTATTGTTCATGGTTTTGATCAAGACAATATCGTTTTAGAACTATGCAGTTCAACACTGATCAGATATGAAACTCTCTAGCAAGATGGTATTGTTAGTATTATTACACATCAGCTGTCCTAATTTAGTCTGAGTTAGAGGTGAGAGAAATTTAGGCTGAGTTACAGAATATAAGGAAACCATATTTATTAGGGAGATATCATGATGAATAAATCCATATGTGGCCTACTTGATACTTCATTCAAAACTATAAATTTCCTGACTAATGAGTGTTTCACAGTTTCAGTCAATTTAGTTTTGGAAATGCAATTTTTTGTGACACTATTTTAATGATTTGGACAGATTTTTGCAAATTGCATGTACCAGCTTAGTACCAGTTTTGTCACTAATTTGACCTTCATCAGAGGGTCATATAAATGAAAATGCTATTTATTTCTATCAACACAAAAAGCAGCCTGATAATTCACAAGCAATTTTAACAAAGTTATGAACACAATATCACATAAACTTAACTCTTAAATAAAAATAGTTCTTTCATCTTATAGACCATGTTTGCAATGAAGAACCTAAGCCATTATTGTCCTGCCCAGAAGGACAAGGGCATGAATTTTAAGAATGAACTTACTGTGCGTGGACCTCTGGAATAATGTTTTTGATGGCAGCTATCTTTAGCACAGTCTGGTTAACATCAAAGTCTGTACTTATTGCACATCTTTTTAGGTCAGGGCATCTAGAATGCTTGAGTGAATGCTCTGAAAAAAAAAAAAAAACATCCAATGTGTGATATGGTGATAAATGCTGATAAATCTGTTGTTGAGGTTGAATCACCTATAATCAACAATAACAACTAAAAGTAAAATGATTCTTCTATCAAGTAAGGGCAAAGTATTTGGGTTGTAATATTTCACATTTCAGCCATGCACTCTACTGTAAAAGTAAGATTTAATTAAATATAATATACAGAAGCATTACCAAGGATAGGATATTCATACTCCTAGTTATGTAAAAACTTGGACACATTTTCCAGACATCTATTAAGTACTCATTCTATATGTGTGCAATGATGAAACATTCATGATCACAACAATGAACAATAAATAAATGTCTCTCAATAACACTTAATTTTCCAATGCAATGTTATATTTATTGTATTAGTATATTCTCAAAAGCAATACATGTAATTTATATCTACTTTAGCTGATCAATTCAGACTGTAATCAATTACAATTATATCAAGAGAAGAACCATGTAACTGTTGATATGGATCATGAAATTGGCAGTACAGTGGTCTCCTCCTGAGAACCCTCTGCCTAAGAGGCCGGTCCGCCTAAGAACTCACCTCTGCAGAGAAACAGAATACTCGCTCTGTGCACTCCCAAATAAAAAAAAACCTGTCTAAGAGCTCGGTGTCGGACCAAGATACCCGAGTACATATGGTATAATTCCACATCATACTGTCGACCACTTGAGAGAAACACAGTACTAGATGTGCAGTAAAATGGGGATGGGGGTGGAGAGAACAGGTAGATAAAGGAATGTTAGTGATGACTGATGTATGACTGCGTAATCAGGCCACGACGCTGACTAACCTGTAACCATTTCTTTGTTTGACAACACGTGGGACAGCACCTGTGATTGCCTTTGTGGATAAGGAGGTGTAAGTTTAGCCTGACTGGTCAGCTGTTTTGCTACTTTGGTCAGTCTGTAAACACTTGAGTCACTTGTGTGATTATCCGCGGGCGTAGCATAGCAAATTTCATGTTTTCAACAATGATACAGTTTATGTGAAAACTCACATGGTGTTTAAGTGCTGAGCAGTATTGATGTAACTATACGCTATAAAGATCAGGAATTGCTATGTCTAATTATAATGCCTACAGGGAAGAAGCCTGTACTTATTCACATAAATAAATCTTTAACTAATGGTAATGATCAACAAATCATAGTAGTGAAGGCAATCTGTGGTCAGATGAGTTGCATAACTTTTTAATTTGCCTAAGAACCCGTCCACCTAAGAGCCCGCTTTTTTGTCTCCTGACGACCGGGCTCTTAGGCGAAGACCACTGTATAACGATACACAATCATTAGCTTGAGATGCATGGACCATTTAAACCAGCTTATAATCATGAAGCTGTCATTTCCATTTCATTGAGTGGGATGCGGCAATATTTATCTTATTGTAACAAATAATCCATACCAATTCGCTTCACCCGTTGGACTCTGTCATTTTCTTCATAAGTGATCCTGAGCAGTTCACATTTTCCTGTGATCAACCTAAAACACCATTTTAGCATGGGTCTCAGGAGAAAGAAGTATAGAGTTGTCCACCACTCATTTAACCAGTCAGAGAACACTGTTGATGAAATACATGGCAAAACAGTTGTAACAAAATAAAGGCAACAAAGTGTCAGCATTGGCATTCACAATAGAGTCTATATAATCTGTGTATTTGTAGTGAGAACTTGGATTTGGAGGTTCTACCGATTTAAAAACAGTGTATGCAATTTATTGTTTCTATTCTTAACCTCCTTTGCACGACAAGCATACGTATTTGGATTTTGTGAGTAATGTAAGGGTAATAGCATGAATGGCGGAGGCATTGAGATTATGAGAAAGAGTAGACCTGAATTGTTAAGTTATTGCACCTATGATGGACAAGACTCGAAGTGAATCGTACAGGATATATAGATCTATATGTGAAAGAAATGGTCACTCCATACCAAATTAGCAATAAATTACCTCATAAAACATTAAACTACATTTATTTAAACAATGGTACTCGATTAATGCATCACAGTTGACGCTAGTCAGTTGCAACAATAAACATAAACAATTAAATGGAATCGCCCAGGAAGTTGGACTTGACAGTCTAATGACCTCAGACTTCAGATGAACATTTGTCAATGTCCCTTTCTAGACAGAGAAGCCAAAGGGTGACTTCGTAATTTTTTGTGATAAACCCATTTTTTTCTTCACGTATTCCGAAGCTGGGACATGTATGCTGAAAGTGCTCGAACATTGCCTACTTTTCTCAACATTCAGTGCCAACACGTTGGAAAGCGGAAATCACTTTTTACAAGGAAATGAACTCATCCAAGTTGCCAAGAGAACAACCAATCAAATAAGGCATCGTCTCTTGTCTGACTGAGCTGTTTATTAGGCATTGCATTAGTTTCGTATAATACCCATGCAAGAAATTGGTCCGAATCGCTTTTTGTCGATGTCCAAGCTTTAAAAGCATCAAGGGTGTGATACTGTTGATAATAGTACAACAGAATTAACTGATAATTCATGCAATTGATGTAGAAAAAGTTTTTGAATAATTTTATTCAGCTTGACCTTACAGCATGGGAAGATGGCGCGACTGGATATTTACGCGACCAACAGAGTGTTAGATTTTATTCAGATATTCCTTGTTTTACACACAATACAACACTATACGACATATGTGATTGCTGTGGAGAGCCACAATCAAGGTATAGTATCGAAATTTTATGACCTTTTGGTTTGTGTATTAAGAAAAGTGTTATTATTATGTCAACGGTTGGGCTGGTGGACTCCTCGTTTGTTTTCAGTTGACACTGACAGTGTCAATCTTGCCCACTAGACTCTAGGCCTGACTGTACCACATCAGGCTAATCTGATCTGTAAAATTGTACAATTTCAATCTAGATCTAGAACTAGTTTCATTTCGACAGAGTTGAATATGAGATATAGATCTATATTGGTGTCGTCGCCAATAGATCTTGAACTATTGATAGAGTGTAAATTCGATCTAGATTTCTAGATCTAGATCTAGATTTTAGATTTAAGATTAGACCAGCCTACCCTAAGCCTAAAGAAAACATAAGATCACAATCAAGTTATTTTGTTCGCTCGTAAAGATCTCTAAATCTAGAGTCTAGATCTAGGAATCTAGATCTAGATATCTAGATCTAGCTGCAATTCAATTTAGAGATCTAGATCTAGATCTAGCTTTAGATCTAAAGTCTAGTTATTGCTTGATATAGATCTAGATCTAGATTCTACTAAATTCTAGATAGATAGATCTAGATCTATATGCAGTGCTGCGAAGTCCGCGCCTCAATTTTTAGCTACTCAGCCTAAATCTCACGAAATCCCGTACCTGTGTTCGAATCACGTCTTAAGCACTCTCGCGAGATCAAAGGGGATTCCCCTAGGTTCAGGAAAAACGGAGGCACGGACTTCGCAGCACTGACAATAGATCTAGATCTAGATCTATATATCATCTAGATGTAGATCTAGATTAGATCTAGATATCTAGATCTAGATCTAGATCTAGATCTATAGTTTTGAAACCGAATTGAAATTTAGATCTCGGCGATTGTCAAGATTTCGGCGTTAAATTCCGATACTAGCCTAGTTTATGTAGAGAAAGTGAGAGCTATTTGACAGTGCATGGAAAGAAACATTTTGTATTTTTAGACAGACAAGTTACACTAGCAGTACCCAGTGTGTACACAAAAGCACACAGACACAGACTGATTTTAACAGATAGAATTGGAGCGCATTGTAAGATCTCATATTACATAGTGAGTAGAGGAGGGATAAAGTAGGCCTATAGTTTGATCTCATTTTAATATATGTTTGAAAAAAATCACTTACAATAGATATAATATAAAAGAAAAAAAGTAGTTAGAGATCAAGATATCAAGATCTTTCTCCTTGTGTATTCATTTTTGTATTGGATGAAAGAAAGTCTGAAATAGAAAGAATGGCTTAACTGTCTAACACTCATACTGTGATGATTGTTGTCTTTAGACAGCCTTTAGTTTACATAGTTGGGAAAGTTATTAATTGTATTCAAGTGCCTCTCTAACTAGCCAGCTAAATAAAGATCTCTCTTGCAAACTTCTGTTTGTTGGGTATGGTGTCAACACCATCTTTGTTGGAGAAAATCAACTTCTATATCATCCAGTGGAATGTAGGAAACAGATTGTTTGCATGATCTCTCAAGTTGAGGATGAATTAATGATAGTTATAGTTTCAGCTCACCAGGCGTGGTCTTAATAGGCCTACCTATAGAGAAGTAGAGATTGATTAAAGGGATTAAAAGTTAATGCTCATGTTTGGCTGAGATAGTCCTGGGGACTGATGAAAGGTCCTCTATTAAAACTCGACTTGGTGTTCATATCCCATTTGAGAAGTAATAAGTCTTTTGAGAGCGCATTTTTGTTGAGCAGGATATCTCACTTGGAAGACTTTATTTAATTTAGCTAATTATGTAAAAACTAAAGTGACAATGAAAGGAAGTGTTAATTTTGTTTAGAAAATGTTTTTGTTTTTAAAAACTGTAGGCCTTTGTACTATTAGTTATAGGCTTGCATTTGTACTTGTCAAGTTCCTTCATATCATATTTCAAAAGCATCTTACAAAATTATCAGATTGTTTTATTGCAACATCAGACTTCTAAGATAGCGTGGCTTCATTTTACAATTTAAATGTTCAAACGTTTTTAGTTCATTGTGACACAGTGACATCCTGTTTGATGACACTCAAAGGAAAATTTACACTATGCAAGACATACAGAGATGTCATGGTATTGACACTATAATTCTGCAGTGGGAGTGAAGTCAACCATGAGATACATTGTGCTGTCATCATGATTTTGCATGAACTAAATAAAATCTCTGGTGAATTCATTCTCTCTCATGAAGTCATTCAGCAGTGACACATTGACAACTTACTTTACACAAAGATTAAATTTTAAATTGAAATAAATTAAAAACAAAAAAAAATTATGAATAATATTATTGATGTGTGCAAAAGGGGGTTGTCATGTGTTTTATACATCCTAGATCATAGAAACATTGTTTGCAACATAATTTTGAAGCAAAAAAAAAAAAAAATGGTTTAAATGAACAACTCAGCCAGCTTTAAGATATGATGTACATAGATGGGATACTTCTTTTATACTGTCAATCTTGCCTTAATGACAGTACTTAGAATATATTCCCCCCCTCCCCCCCCCCTCCAAAAAAAAAAACCCAATAAGCAAAAAAAACCAGCTACCCACTGGAAGTTTAGCATGTAGACTATTTCTAGTGAATGATAGATCTCATGACACTTGAAAAATGATGTTTCAAATTATGTAATTATAAGAAAGTCATTAAAATACACCTTCCGAAATGTCCATCAGCTTTTTAAATGTTGATAGAGAGATTGATTTCCCTTCTTCCCTATAGACTTGGTATGTTGATTATTTCATTCATCTAAATAGCTTTCATGTCAAAATAAGACTACTGCAGCTGACATATAATATGACTCTTGAATTCTAAAACTCTTAGGTTATCTTTGGTTCATACACTACACTGACTACAGTGCTTGTTGCTGTTGTACTTTACTAAACTTTTCCTTCCCCTTGTTTTAGTTCTTGTTTTTAACCTGTAAGATTATCCCACTTAAAAAATAAAGGACCACCCAAACAAATGACTCTGGGAGATTATGTATTGTTTTCAAACTTGCCTTTTAGCGTGATACTAATGCCCTTTCACTTATTTATTATGTGAATTGTATAGTCTTGATTAGGAGTGAGAGATTTTGAATGTAAGGAAGATTATTTGCCACTGATATTTGTATCCAATGAATGTGAAATAGCAATAGGATGTAGCAAGGGCAATTGAATGAAATTGTAAGATTACCTGCACATTCTCAGTATTTGTAGTTTTTTTGTTTTTTTTTAAGTGTGTGTGTGTGCTTTCTTTTCTTCAATCGTTGTTTGTTTTTGGCACTACAATGTCATATCTATGATTGGCACAGATCATGATAATTGTGCATCCACATGGACATCTGTCATTGTTGGTGATTGATCTTTTTCTTCTTTCAGCATTTATCCAAACAGACAAACACCTCACATACATTGAAGGAGATATCAGCTCAGGTGTTCAGTTGGAAGTGAGTATGATTTATTGATGTACTATTGTTAGTAAATCCAAACTGTTTTGAAACTCTTAAAAGAGAAAATTGAGTCAATAGATGCATGATAAAAATAAAAAGAATTACAACCTATCTCCATGGAGCCACCCACTATAAATAAATTTTCCACTGATCTAATGAACCTATATATATACACATCTTAAATGCTGCTGGGATCAATTTGAATAGATAAAATTAGCTGTAGTAGTCATTCTTATATTTTAATCAGTATTATTTCATTGTAATTGTAAATTCTTCATCTACACAGTCTGTTTCCTAAATGGGGCCACTTACCTGAGAAGTTTTGCTTTATAGAGTGCTTAATACTTTCTTAATTAATTACCCCTGTCACCTGCACCTATCCCATGTCTTTTTTATTATTTCTTTTTAATTTTCAAATGATTTGTTTAAATGTGCATCTTTTACTCTGTTTTCTTTCACAGATTAAACCTGGGTTTACCTCTCCTGATTTAGTGTGAGTACCTATTGGTCCTTCTTCAAGCTCTTGCCATTTATGTCCTTTCATATTTTAAGAGGAGCCTAAATTTGTTCTAAAATGTAAAGTGGAATGTCAAGAGCAGACTGAGAATAGGTGTGTGTGCTGAGAATAGGTGTGTGTACATCAAGTTTGCTCCAGTCTCTAGGCGATGTTGTCTAAACAGCAGAAACATGCATGCTCTTATTTTATTTAAAATTACTTCATCTTTGGATGTATGTTGGGTGTGGAGAACCTGTTCCATGCATCTTCAACATTCATGAAAGTATGCAGTTACGTAGGATGGTCTGTGTGGGGGGGATGACTAAACTTGCCGCATAGAATTGCCAATTTTAGTTTTGTTTTTTGTTCTTTCTTTGTTTTTGTTTTCTAGCGATACACTTTTTTTTTTTTTTTTTGTTAGGTTCTATTATGATCTGCCAAGATTGCAATTGGCAGGTGACTGAAAGGTGTGTCAGAACATAAAAAGATTGGGGGAAAGGGGGTGGAGAGAATAAAAATATATTTTAGAAAGTAAAGTTATGGAGTTTGGCCTTAGAATGATAATGGCATGTTTTAGAGGTAACATTTACACAGGCAAAAGCCTTTTAAACTCTGTCAAGATTGAGAGGTCAGAACAAACACACCATATTGGGCAAATATAATCCTCTATTTATCTCAGAGCAGGTGATGTAATACCTGTCGCATCGTGTTAATAGAAAAAAGGAGACAACACAGACCTCCCAGCCCTAAGTTAGCACAATTCCCCTCATAGAGCTAACCATCTGAAATGATATTATTAGTCTTTTCATTATCAGGGGCCCTTAGACTTTGACCCTGAAATGTCAGTAGAAGCTACTGTTGACGTTCAGGGCTGTTTTAATGATATTTATTCTTGTTCCAAAAATAATATTGTCTTTTAGACTTTTTGAACCATATTGGTTTAGAACTGTCTTACTTTAGTGACAGTATCATGTCTGTTTGAATAGGAATTCAGATAAAAAAAATTATTATGAATTAGTCTTTGATCAGATCAACTGTCTGGATGGACTCTTGTAGAGCAATTGTTCCTCTCTTGAGTTAAAATTCATATCTTGTATCATTTGTCAGCTGTAGCATACAGGAATTGGAAGTGCTGCATCAAACCAGCAATGGTTTGTCTCATGAACTCTCACTTTATTGCATTCATAGCCTTTAAATGTCATTTTGCCTTTTGGACTGAAATTAGGGAGAGGTTGAAAATTGTTGAATCTTTTTTTTAGGTTGGTGTTTTTACATTTCCTTTATGGGATAGTATGCGGTTATTGCAATTGTGAAAGTGTTCTTCAACTAATGCGTGCTCGTGCTCGTTTCTCTTTCTCTTTTGACATCACATGCTGTTAAAACTAACCAGTGTGAAATCACATCTTTAAACAGAATTCCCGGAAAGGTATAGAGGAGAGAGGAGTAGGCTAGGGTGGGGATCAGTAATACTAACAGTGCATTTTGTCACAATTCCTTTCCTTACACTTGATTTAAATGGTACATAGTTAGAAAAAACGCAAAGAGGCAGGAGTAACAGAGATAGAGCTGGGGAAAGAAAGAAAGAAAAAGAGAGAGGTATAAAGGTGGGGGAAGATAAGAAAAAAAAAAAAGAACGAAGAAAGACAGCAGTTTATGAAGTGGAGAAAGTATCGAACTCAAGTGCTCAGATCAGATGCAAGTTTTGAGAAAAATGGAGCATTTGATCACATTAGCTGTGTTAAGATATTGATGAAATTATACCCTGTACTTATATTTATTTATTTATTTTTTTTTAAATATTTTTTTCTGGAATAGTTAATTAGTAGACAGCACAACCGTAGCATTGTGGATATGGCAGGGAGTATATTATTCAAAAGAAAGAAAATCGACATAGCACCATATTTTGGTGAGTGGGCTTGACCTAGTGCGTGGTCGGGGGTTTGCCAGCATGATGGCGTATTGATCTTGCTTGTTGGCTGAGGGAGCGTTCACGTTGTATATCAAGCCTGTTAATGGTTCTGTTTTGTCAGGTCATTGTCATGGTATGATGAGCAAATAATGGTCATCTTTTCACGGAGGAAGCCCATGATTGACATCAACTTTGTAGTCAAGAACTCATTGATTGGTTGCGTATTGTGTCATCCATCTAGAAGGAGAATCTCTTTTCTTTTTCTGCTTCTCTCGCTTTCCCCCCCCCCCCTTCTCTCTCTCTCTCTCGCTCTGTTTGATTTGTTTGCCATCCTGTCCATTGTACCTATCGCTATCTTTTCATACTCATCGCTGTCTTTTCAAGGGATAATTTTTGCATTCTTTGGCTTTACCACATATACAAGACTGTTTCTCTGCCTTTGTGATTTTCCTTTGCTGAAGTATAAAACTTTCATCTCAAACATAATGAAATCGAGGACCTCATAATCCTCTTTGCAAGAGTAGAGTCATTCTTTCCTTCAAATGTTAGCTTTCCCATACGCTTTCACTCACTCACTCGCTCACTCATTCATGCAAACGTGCAACCAATTACATGATGAAATAACATCCTTGATCGTGTTTAGACAAAGACAGCTCATACATCCAAGGGGGAAGTTTAACACAGGGGGACGTTTGACAGGAAACTGTGTGAGGTCGTATCGACTGACAAGAGATTTGAGAGAGAAATGGACCCAGGCGAGAGATGAGCGGAGATCAACTTCCTGTTCACTATTCAGGCATGTGTGTGAGCCGATCCCATGTGATTCTCTGCAGCCTGAGATCTCCGACCTCTATCCCATCTCTGCCTCCTTTATTCACCCCCCCCCCTTTTCCCTTTGCGTTCCCCAAAAAGGCATGGCATTCAAGACGACGCAAATTAGAGGGGGGGGGGAGGCCAGCTTGGATTCTTTCTCCGTGCTCCCTCCTTCTCTCACTTCCTGTCTCTATTTTTTTTTTTTCTGCCTCCTCTCTCGCTCCCTTCCCTCCTCTCCACCTGCCATCCACCCCCACCCCCCATTTTCTCTTATTTTTTAATCGGAAGCGATAAATGAACGATTTTGCAAATTAGTTTAACCGTCATTT